>JAVLUX010000245.1:3345000-3440000 GCA_032164185.1 Moxostoma hubbsi
TTCTGTCTGAGGGGAACAGGAAGGTGACACGTGTGAGAAAGCGTCAGTCATATCCTGATCATCCAGAGAGATTTGATGTGTATCAGGTTCTGTGTAGAGAGAGTCTGACTGGACGCTGTTACTGGGAGACTCAATGGAGTGGAGATGGTGCTGTTATATCAGTGTCATATAAAGGAATCAGCAGGAAAGGAAAGAGTCGTGACTGTATGTTTGGATACAATATAAACTCCTGGAGTCTGTTCTGCTTTTATAACACATTCAGTGTCTGGCACAATAATAACAGCACTGTCATACATTCTCCTTCACACGGCTGTAAGAGAGTAGGAGTGTATGTGGACTGTCCGGCCGGCACTCTGTCCTTCTACAGCGTCTCTGACACACACACACTCACACACTTACACACACTCATCACCACATTCACTCGACCCCTCTATGCTGGATTTAGAGTTGATCCTGATTCCTCAGTGTGTGTGTGTGAAATTGATCATCAGAGACACACACACACACAACTGGATGAGTGAAATATACTCACTGTATCTCACATCAACACAACTCCAAACTCTTTCTAGAAATCATTTCATCAATTAAACTGATTGAATTCAATACAATGACACACAAGAATCTCCCGTGGGAATATTTCATAAAGTGTGCACGTGTCTTCAGTGTGAAGTGGTCAATATACTGTGCAATATATTGCATGTTGTCTTTGTGCATGAAGTGACTCAGTGGGTGAAATGTACAGTCCCCACAGACAACCTGTTCAGAATGTACACAACTATTTTTGAAATCATAGAGTGATAAGAAATGTAAAAATGTACCTGGAAGTCTTTGATGAGCTCCTCAGGTGATTCTCCCAGAAGGAAAATGAGGCAGCGGATAATAGCATCTTGCCTACCTTTGTGATGCTGTTAAAAACACAAGTCAGTTAATGTCATGACTAACTCTGTGCTTCAATATGTATCTAAAGAGACAGGAAGCAGCAAGATGTCAGACCACTCAGATGGTCCTTTAATAGGAATGTTGATGAATAATCGATGATGGATTATTTGTTGTTAATGATTTGATCGATAAATCTTATTGATCTAGCCAACAGTTAGAGACAAGACTGTCTCTACACATCATTCATTTAGTTTGTCTATTGATGAAAATTATATAGAGAGCATAAACCGTACTAGTGTGTTAAACGTGGAAAACGTTTTTCCTGTACGTCAACACCAATGTAGAGGTATGTCATTAACTTTATTCACACAGTATATTACATAAATTATTTTCAATATTACATGAAATCAATAAAAAAAAAGGATTTTAAATACAGAAATGTCGGCCCTCTGAAAAGTATAATCATGCATATGTACTCAGTACTTGGTTTGGGCCCCTTTTGCATTAATTACTGCCTCAGTGCGGCGTGGCATGGATGCTATCAGCCTGTGGCACTGCTGAGGTGTTATGGAAGACCAAGATGCTTCAATAGCGGCCTTCAGCTCTTCTGCATTGTTTGGTCTCATGTCTCTCATCTTTCTCTTGGCAATGCCCCATAGATTCTCTATGGGGTTCAGGTCAGGCGAGTTTGCTGGCCAATCAAGCACAGTAATACCATGGTCATTGAACCAGGTTTTGGTACTTTTGGCAGTGTGGGCAGGTGCCAAGTCCTGCTGGAAAATGAAGTCAGCATCTCCATAAAGCTTATCTGCTGAAGGAAGCATGAAGTGCTCTAAAATGTCCCGGTAGACGGCTGCGTTGACTCTGGACTTAATAAAGCACAGTGGACCAACACCAGCCGATGACATGGCTCCCCAAACCAACACAGACTGTGGAAACTTCACACTGGACTTCAAGCATCTTGGATTGTGTGCCTCTCCATTCTTCCTCTAGATTCTGGGACCTTGGTTTCCAAATGAGATGCAAAATTTGCTCTCAAATTTGGAATTTGAGAGCGCTTGAGACGCTTCTGACGTTGTTTATTGTTCAGGAGCGGCTTGACAAGAGGAATACGACATTTGAAGCCCATGTCCAGGACCCGTCTGTGTGTGGTGGCTCTTGATGCAGTAACTCCAGCCTCAGTCCACTCCTTGTGAAACTCCCCCACACATTTGAATGGCCTTTTCCTGACAATCCTCTCCAGGCTACGGTCATCCCTGCTGCTTGTGCACCTTTTTCTTCCACACTTTTCCCTTCCACTTAACTTTCTATTAATGTGCTTTGATACAGCACTTTGAGAACATCCAACTTCTTTTGCAATTACCTTTTGAGGCTTTCCCTCCTTGTGGAGGGTGTCATTGATGGTTTTCTGCACAACTGTCAGGTCAGCAGTCTTCCCCATGATTGTGAATTCAACTGAACCAGACTGAGAGACCATTTAAAGGCTCAGGAACCCTTTGCATGTGTTTTGGATTAATTAGCTGATTCGAGTGTGACACTTTGAGCCTACAATACTGAACCTTTTCACAATATTCTAATTTTCTGAGATACACTATCCAACAAACACACACTGTCACACACACACAAACGCTCATACATGCACACACACACACAAACACTCACTCACACACACATAGACCCTCTCTCACACACACACACACACACACACAAACAAACACATAAACACACACTCACACATATACACACTTACACACATACACTCACTCACACACATAAACACTCGTACACACTCACAAACACTTTCTCACACACACACACTCACACAGAAACACTCACTCACACATACACTCACTCTCACAAACACATTCACACAAACTCACACACTTATACACAGTCACACACACACATACACTCACTCTGACACACACAAACACTCGCACACATACATATACACATACACTCACTGACACACACAGACACTCTCACACACAGACACACAAACAGACACTCACCCACACACACTGTCTCACACACAAACAATGAAATACACACAAACACACACATACACTTTCTCACACACACACACACACACACTCTCACACTTTCTCTCTCACACACACACACACACACTCACACACAAACAAACACTCAGACTCACACACACTCTCTGTCTCTCACTCACTCACACACTCATACACAGTAACACACACACACACAGATACACTCACTATCACACACACACATATATACAGACATGCTCACTCTCTCTCAAACACACACACACACACACAGACATTCACACACAATCTCTCTCACACACACACACACACACACACAGACATACACTTTCCAACAAACACACACACAATCTCTCTCTCTCACACACACACACACATACACTCACACACACACACACACTCACACCCACTCACACAAAAACACTCACTCACACACACACACACACACACACTCTCTCTCTCTCTCTCACGCACACACACAGACACTCACACACTCACACCCACTCACACAAAAACACTCACTCACACACAGACACTCACACACAGACACACACAGACACACTCACACAAACAATCACACACACACATACACACACTTGCACACAAACACACACACACACACACACACACAGTCTAACTCACACAAACACTCACACACACACACACAAACAAACACTCACAGACTCACACACACAGACTCACACACTGGTTTCGTGATTGTTGTGTTAAGAGTTTTTTCTCTTCTTGTGTTCAGATGTCTGTGATCTCACACTGGATTCAAACACACGCACACAGACACACACACACTGGTTTAGTGATTGTTGTGTTTTTAAGTGTTTTTTCTCTTCTTGTGTTCAGATGTCTGTGATCTCACACTGGATTCAAACACACACACACACACACACACACACAGGTTTAGTGATTGTTGTGTTTTGTGTGTTTTTTCTCTTCTTGTGTTCAGATGTCTGTGATCTCACACTGGATTCAAACACAGTACACACTGATCTCATTCTGTCTGATGGGAACAGGAAGGTGACACATGTGAGAGAGTGTCAGTCATATCCTGATCATCCAGAGAGATTTGATGTGTATCAGGTTCTATGTAGAGAGAGTCTGACTGGACGCTGTTACTGGGAGACTCAATGGAGTGGAGTTGGTGCTGGTACATTAGTGTCATATAAAGGAATCAGCAGGAAAGGAAAGAGTCGTGACTGTATGTTTGGATACAATATAAACTCCTGGAGTCTGTTCTGCTTTAATAACAGATTCACTGTCTGTCACAATAATAACAGCACTGTCATACATTCTCCTTCACACGGCTGTAAGAGAGTAGGAGTGTATGTGGACTGTCCGGCCGGCACTCTGTCCTTCTACAGCGTCTCTGACACACACACACTCACACACTTACACACATTCATCACCACATTCACTCGACCCCTCTATGCTGGATTTAGAGTTGATCCTGATTCCTCAGTGTGTCTGTGTGAAATTGATCATCAGAGACACACACACACACACACACACACAACTGGATGAGTGAAATATACTCACTGTATCTCACATCAACACAACTCCAAACTCTTTCTAGAAATCATTTCATCAATTAAACTGATTGAATTCAATACAATGACACACAAGAATCTCCCGTGGGAATATTTCATAAAGTGTGCACGTGTCTTCAGTGTGAAGTGGTCAATATACTGTGCAATATATTGCATGTTGTCTTTGTGCATGAAGTGATTCAGTGGGTGAAATGTACAGTCCCCACAGACAACCTGTTCAGAATGTACACAACTATTTTTGAAATCATAGAGTGATAAGAAATGTAAAAATGTACCTGGAAGTCTTTGATGAGCTCCTCAGGTGATTCTCCCAGAAGGAAAATGAGGCAGCGGATAATAGCATCTTGCCTACCTTTGTGATGCTGTTAAAAACACAAGTCAGTTAATGTCATGACTAACTCTGTGCTTCAATATGTATCTAAAGAGACAGGAAGCAGCAAGATGTCAGACCACTCAGATGGTCCTTTAATAGGAATGTTGATGAATAATCGATGATGGATTATTTGTTGTTAATGATTTGATCGATAAATCTTATTGATCTAGCCAACAGTTAGAGACAAGACTGTCTCTACACATCATTCATTTAGTTTGTCTATTGATGAAAATTATATAGAGAGCATAAACCGTACTAGTGTGTTAAACGTGGAAAACGTTTTTCCTGTACGTCAACACCAATGTAGAGGTATGTCATTAACTTTATTCACACAGTATATTACATAAATTATTTTCAATTTTTTAAAAAAAAGTTTAAATAATTATATTTCACTTTTTTGTCAAGCATGTAGGCCTACACTACACTAATGAAATAAACATATACTAATAATCTTGCAACCATACTTGCATAAAGATCTAAACATCACTATAAAGGGACTGGACAAAGAGAACTAAGGTTTACCTGCGATTCATTGAACAGAGCAGCCATCTCTCAATAAGGTTTGGAAAAGCAGGGCAGTGGTTAACGACTTCTAATCTTCGATATGAGAAAGTCTTCTCCGTTTTCCTCTGATTGTTTTTCTTCTGAATGTCACAGAGTAGAACAACTCTCTCCTTCTCTAAAGTGTCCTCAGTTTCCCAACATGGAAATGGTGGCAAGTAGTTTACTTCAGCCTTCTTGGCCCTTTTCATGCCTTTGGGTAGTTGGGTAGCCTTTACATTTGTCGTATTTTTTTTATTTTTTCAAACGGTTCACCTCCAGCTCTGGATATCATGACGTCACCTAGGGGGAAAGAAAAAATATAGAGACTGTGTCATGTTTGTCTGTCTAACTATTGTACAGTACTACTATCTGTAAAGTACTGTAAATGTAATCAGCATTGTATATGTAGTAGAGTGAATGTTTGTGTTCAACTTACATTGAATAAGCTGCTTCAACTAAATGGTGAATCCTCAATCTGTGGAATGGATATTTAAATTGTTGTGCAGCTATTCCTGACAAAACAATGCATACACAATATTAATGCATTTTCGGGTTTTGATTAATTTGATTGTAAGAAATATCAAATGAATTGATCCTCTGCTGTTTTTGTTCTGTCTTCTAAGGCATCCTGTTACTGTTTTACTGGAGTAAAACAATCAGCCCAAGCGCAAATCTATTCTGACTAAACCGCAGCCGATTGAGTTAGAACAATTCACTGTGAGATCCGACAAAACAAAATGTGATTTGTTCAGACATTGAGCATTGGCAGTTCTGATTCTACAGCTTGTGAGTGCTGTGATAATGTCATACAACTCATACGGTTTCTCTCATATGTAGTTTATGTATGTATGAATTCCACTTGTATGTTCTGTGGAGGGCGCCACTACAGTGCACAGCGCATTTTGTTCGACAATGACTCGCGGAAGTTCGCCGGTCATTTTAAAGGGGTAGTTCACCCAAAAATAAAACTCTCATCACCCTCATGTCGTTCCAAAACTGTATGACTTTCTTCTGCGGAAGACAAAGGATATTTTGAAGAGCGTTGATAACCAAACAACATTGGCACTCATTGACTTCCATTGTATGGACAAAAACAACACTGAGACATTCCTCAAAATAACTTATTTTGTGTTTCACAGAAAAAAGAAAGTCAAAACAGGTTTTGAACAACATAAGGATGAGTAAATGATGACCATTTTTGGTGAACTATCCCCATTATCCATTAAACAAATGAATAATAGTGATGGGAAGATCGGATCATTCTACTGACTTGGATCTTTGAATTTCACTCAGCAAAATGAACAAATATTTTTCAAGTAATTGTTAATTTGAGCAGAGTAAAATTAAAAATTCCCCCAGCACGTCTACTCACACAAACTTCTATCATATCCGAAATTATGATAATGCAGCCAAAGACACATTTTGAGAACACTCAACAGCGTCTTTTGGTCCGAGGAGCGGTCTCAGAGAGTGATTCTTTCTTTTTTCTTTTTACCACGCATGCGCTGCATCATTTCGTTCAAGATAGAAATGATTCCGAATGTGAAGTAATCATTTCTGGTTCCTGTATGTATTCCTGTACAGTTCTTTCGTTATTTTGTCACGTTGCCTGAAACCCTACTCAGTTCCGAGTCTTTAGTTAATTTGTCGCGTGACATGACAGCGGCATAGATTCTATATTGGAGACAGAAATTAATTCCTGTATAATTAATTTAGTTCTTGAAAGAAAGGATGTAGCGCATACGTGGTCAAAAAAAAACAAAAACGATCGAATCACTCTCCGAGACAACTCGTTACTCCGGAGTCATATAAAAGATTCGTTCAAAATAAACGAATCGTTTACCGACTCATCACTAATAGACAACGGTTGTAAGCGCCGCAGCAGATCACTGTGGAATATAAAATAAAGGTGGTTGGACATCGGACGTGTAGTGGATGACATGCACGTTGTAAAAAAATAAATATAAACTATCGACGGCGTTGGAGGGAACGTGCACAGGCGAGGACATTTTCACAAAACTTGACAACAAACTAAAAGAAGAGGGACTGTCTTGGGGTGAGTGCATCGGTGTGTGTACAGATGGTGCTGGAGCGATGCTGGGGGAAAAGAAAGGTCTTAAAGCATAAATTTCACGCACTGATTATACACAGAGAAGCTCTTGCGAGCAAAACACTTGACCCAGAACTTAAACGTGTTCTTGAGACTGCGATAAAAATGGTCAACTACATAAAAGCGCGTCCACTCAATATCAGGCCGTTTGCCACTCTCTGTCACGAACTGGGATCGGAGCATGAGTGCTTGCTGTTCCACACAGAAGTCAGGTGGCTTTCGCGAGGGAATGTGCTCAGCCGCCTGTTTGAGCTGCGGGACGAAGTGCGCTTATTTCTGATGGAGCATGGGTGTAACGAGGACTCGGACAGGTTTGGATCCATTTGCAATCTTTATTGAATGAGTTAAATCAGAACTGGGACGGGCAAGGTCAGGTTGGGGCAGACTGGTATGTAGCGGACAAACAGAGTTCGTGGTCAGGCAGGCTTGGGTCAGGGCAGGCAGCGGGGTTCGTAATCAGGCAGGCGGTTCGGTCGGGACAGGCGGCGGACTGGAGAATGGTCGGGTTCGGGCAAGGTCAGTTTCACGGAGACCAAGATCAGGAATAGAGTTTTTAAAGAGCGCTCAGTGATGCAGCCGGGGCAAACAAGACTTCGCAGTGAAGGCACGAGAGAGTGAGGCTTATGTAGAGAAAAGGTGATGAGAAACAGCTGTAGGGCAATCAAGGCTGGTTAGAACTCAGGTGAGCTGGATCTCCGGTGATCGGCTGTGGGCGCGCCTTCAACGGCGTTCGTAACCATGGGTCCCAGCTCGCTGACCACCTCACTGATCCTGACTGGTTAACAAGGCTAGCGTATTTGTCTTGCATATTTGAAAAACTGAATGGCCTTAATATGTCATTGCAAGGTGAAAACACAAGTATTATGTCACTGAATGATAAAATCATCGCATTCACGAGAAAACTTGAGCGCTGGACTGAGCGAGTTGTAATGGGTAGAATTGACATGTTTTCTGAGCTGGACGAATTCATTGAGGAAAATGAACTGAGTGTTAACATAGTGATGCAGTCTATTACTACCCACCTTCAAGCCCTACTGGAACACTTCAACAAGTATTTCCCAGAGGAAATAGCTCCAGAACAATATGACTGGATAAGATCACCATTCACTGTAACGAGGACAAATCATCTGACATCCGACCTGGAGGACGCATTGGTTGAACTGTCAAGCGACCGAACCTTAAAGACAGCGTTTAATTACAAGACGCTGGCTGAGTTTTGGACTTCTGTAGAGAGGGAATACCCACAGCTATCCAAGGCCGCTATGGATGTACTGATGCCGTTTGGCACTACCTACTTGTGCGAAAAGACTTTCTCGGCACTCACGTACATTAAAAATAAACATGATCGCGACTGAATGTAGAGGATGAACTCCGAGTGGTGGTCTCCAAAATTAAACCAAATGGACTTGCTGTGCTCCAAGCATTGTGCCCATCCATCTCATTAGGTGATGTTACTATTTAATTAAAAGTAATGAGTAAATTACTATAAAACAATATTATAGTTGTTTGATTGTTGTGTTCTTTTTTGTTGTAAACATGCTCGTGTTTAGATAGGCCTATTTGTGCGTGTGCGCAGTTGTGCGCAACGGCATTGTGTCCAAATCTCATTAGGTGACGTTAATATTAAATATAAAATAATATAATGGTTGTTTTGACTGTTGTGTTCTTTTGTGTTGTAAGTATGCCTATTAGTGCGTGTGCACAGTTTCACGCAATGTTTGTATACTTTAACCACCTCCGAGGATAGTAGGGGTCGCGAGTCACTCACACCTTTATTTTGGGGGTCGTGGGCTGAAAAGTTTGGGAACCCCTGCTGTAGTGCAATAAAAACTTTATACACGAATGGCAGTAGTTCTGTTTTCCTAAAACATGGAGCAACCCACCGTTTTGAAATTTCAAGGGGAATTAGGCAGGGCTGCCCCATTTCACCTTTACCTTTTCCTTCTTACTGCTCAGCTTCTTTGTACATTAAAAACTAGCAATCTGAAAGGAGTAGCTATTGCTAAAGGAGAGGTGATCATCAGTCAGCTTGCTGACGACACCACCCTCATTCTCAGGGATGCTATGCAGATCCCTTTGGCAGTAAATTTGATTGGGTTTTTCTCCAAAGCCTCGGGCCTGCATTTAAATATTCAAAAATGTGAGCTTTTGGCCATAAACAATTGCAATGAACCCATAATTCATAATATTCCTGTGAAAGAAAAGGTTTGTTATTTAGGATTTCATATAGTGAAGGACCAAAAAGAAAGACGTATTTTCAACCCCTTTCGGATAAAATTCAGAAGGGATTTAACCAGTGGCTACAAAAGATCTCTCTTTGAGAGGTAGGGTACTTCTTACAAAGGCTGAAGGCCTCTCAACGCTTCAATCTGTTCATATGGAGCCAGAGTTGGGTAAAGTTAGATACTCTTTAATTTTTTGTGTAAAAATTCTAGTCATTATATTATAAAATCCGTTGTAATGAACATTAATGAAAAGGGTGTTTTGTACCTTTAAAATGAATTGGTTGAAACAGTTTAGAAAGGGTCCAGGGTCTTTATGGGACTTTATTCCCAATTATATTGTTTTCTCAGTTTGGTGGCCTAGATTGCCTTTTGTTATGTAACTACAAAATGTACAAATTACCTGCAACATTGCTTTTCATAAACAGGCACTTTTGGCTTGGTCTTTGATATTAAAGCACAATTTTTCATAAATATTTTATTTGGAATAACTGTAATATTTTATACAAGAATAAAACCATATTTTTTCAGAATTGATTTGATAAAAAATATTTTGTTAGTCAGTCAATTAATCAATTCTCAAGGGTTGTTGTTTTCATATAATTAACTTCTAGATCACTTTCAGTTTCCTGCTTCTCCCAAAGAATTTGCAATAGTGATGTTCAATCCCATCAGGTGTTCTTGTTTTATTGAGAGATGCTCAATAAAATCAATCTCTACTTCCAGTCTCTTTGAGTTTGGTTAATAACCCTGTTGGTAAATTGTGTTTTGCTTCACCCTACAAAAATAATAATAATCAGCAGGACATTGTTACTTTACCACCTGTAACTGCTTACTGGAATAATGCAGGGGAATATCTGTTGGATAAAAGTGGATGCTTCCACATCTCTTCATTTTAACCAATAAAGTAAAAGAGATTTCTTTTAAAATAATTCATAAGTGCTACCCTGCAAACCACTACTTAAAGTTCAAAAAGGATCTTTCCTCCAGTTGCTCTTTCTGTGTCAACTCTGATTTTGTCCCTTTACTAAAATGTTCTGGCAAGATGTTTTAGGAGTTATTAGGAATTACATTTTTAATTAATGTGTGTTGTATTGGAAGGATGTGGTACTTTGTTGATTATGATCAATCTAAAAAAGGTCAATTTTATGTAATTAATCTGATCTTGTTACACGCCAAGTTCCACATTCATAAATATCTAAATGCTAAACCTCTCTTTCTTGTTTTTATGAAATAACTTGAAAATACCTAATTTCAATGAAATTGCCTGAGAACAGAAAAGCCTTAAAAACATTTTCTGTTTGCAATACTTTTCCTTTTTTCAGTGTCATGTAAATTCTCATAATTTGTCAATATGTACAATTTATATTATGTGCACCCCCAGCTCTGTTTATTTTATTTATTTTTTTTTTTGACTGTTACTTTTTACTGTACTGTTTTGAGCATCAATAAAAAAAGCTAAAAAAAAAAAAATATGCGCATGAGTAATGGATCCATTCACCGCAAAGGAGGAGGACGTGGAGTATTTAGAAGTGGAGGACGAGCTCTTGGATGTGGAGACAAATTCTCTTCTGAAGAGATTCTTTACCGAACACGGGTACAAACGGTTCTGGCTCGTGAAAGGACCCGCCCAGGTAACAATTTTAGGTTCTAAAAACGTTTTCCAAACGTTACTAAACCGTTAAAATGTCCAGTTTTCTTGTCATGATTATAACGTTATATAAAGGTTATAAACATATTTCTTACAACGTTCTCCTAACTTTAATGTCACCCAAATATAACGTTATTTGAGCATTTATTTTTAATATTCTATTAACGTTAAAATGTCTAGATTTCTTATTGTGATTAGAACATTATTTAAAGGTAACAAATAAAATAAGTTTTAAAAACATTTTTCAAACTGTATTTTCCCTCACAATATAACACTGTTTAAATGTTTATTTAAACATTATATTAACATTACAATTTTCTTGTTGTGCTTAGAATGTCATTGAAAGTTTAGAGTGATGTTTTTTACATATTGCTAACTTTATTTTCCCTGACAATATATTTCTTTGTAATATTCCAAGTACATGAAAATGTCCAGCATGAACAGAACATTTACAGCATGAATAGAACAGGATAGCATTCCTGCTAAAAAACAATCCTACAAACTGTATTCTTTATCATAAAGAAATCATGTAAAATTATGTTATATTAAACATTTATTAAAACGTTTCACAACAGATTTGAAATGTTCAAATAATAAAAATAATAATAAAAAAAACTGATTTAATGGTATACAAAAACAAGGACAACAAATATAAATTTATATACATTAAAATGTTCATGCCAACTTATGAAGCGTGTGTGTGTGTATTTTTTTAACAGTATATAAGTGTGTGTACACATTACACACACTACTGGTTTCCACTGTCCTGATTCTCCACCTGTGAAGTGATCAGATTGCCTAAAGTTATTATTTTTAATTGTTATTATATTATGGGAATATCCTAAGACATTCACTTTCGCTACTTCATGCAACTGAACTTATTTTAAAATATTTGCTCTGAAGCTGAAGTGTGCAATTTCCCACCAAGGAAAATAGCTTTTTTATACTAACTTCAGAAGAGCCAGCCAAGCATGTTGGCCTGAATGTGTGTCTAAAACTCAAATGTTTTGATTGTGCTGCTGCAGGGCCGGAGTGGCGCCATTGTTCAGCCCGGGAGTTTCAGGTCTAAGACCGGCCCACTTTTTCCATGGTGGTGGAAATTGGATAAATGAAGCAACAGTTCATCTTTTACTATTGTGTAGTTTTATTAATACCACGGTTCAACAAATAATGTTAAGGTTAAATAAGAATTCACTTAAGCTGAGAAGTTAACAAAAAATATTCCACTATTCCACAAGGATAGGTTGATAAATTAACAAAAGCAGAAATAAATAAATAAAGCATTTTAAAAGTATCCCACTCTTCCACAATGAGGCATATTGAACTAATGTTTACAGTTCAAGTCACAGTACAGTTTTCAGTTATATTGTGAATAGCACCAACAGCATCTACAGCATCAGTAGCCGTCTAAGCAGTGCACTGGTTTCAGCCACTTTATCGATAACTGTGTCGTTGCTTATAGACATGTGGATTTCCTTCTCTGTGCACATTAACATGAAAGCCTCCAAGTTGTCCTGACTCAATGAGCTTCGTAGCCTATTCTTCACAAATTTTAAAGTTGAGAAGCTTCTCTCACATGCAACCTGCGTGATGGACAAAGTCAACAGAAACTTATATGCTAACCCAATGACATGATAAGCATCTGTGAGGAGGTTATACTGTGAGAGTATTAAATGGACACAAATGGCACAGTTTTTGCAGGAGGAACAGGTCCTGCTTTCAAGTTACATCTCTGGTTCTTCCATATATGGGAGTCCGCCACTATCCTCCTGACCTTCCTGTGTCACCTCACTACATGTCCTGACAGTATAACCTCCAAGAGAGGACTTTTTCAGTCTGTCCCACTGGTATGCCAGGCTAGACAGCTCAGTTTGTAATGTGCTAACAGTAGCTCTGTCATCAAACCTAAGCAGACATTTGCTGATTTCCTGGAGTGCTGAGTTAGGGAGCCCATTTATCGTTATTTCAGTAAAGTTTTTAGGGTCAAGACAAGCAAAATCTGAGGCAAGTTTTGCATTTGCTGAAAACCTCCTATCTATGCTACCTGCCACAGTGTCCAGAATAACATTATGGACATTCACCTCAAAGGCAGAATCAGATGAGGCTACTGGTTCATCATCTAAAAGCTCTCCTGGCATTCTTTTCTTTTTTCGGACACGCTTCTCTGGAAGTGCAGTCTGCACAACTAGTTCATAGTTGTCCATCTCTTCCAGCTTTTCATTAGCCCAACTCACAAACTTATCAGCTGCCACTTTCACTCCCTCAAAGTCCCGGACATATTTTAAGAGGTTATCCTTTGTCCCCTCAACCAGACGCTGAGCTGACAAAATATCCATTCCATGAGTCTGTAGGTACTTGGAGAGTGGGGATGTATGTTGGAAAATGCGAAGGAAAGTTTGAGCAATGAGGATAATCTCATATTTCAGAAGATTTTCAATTAATCCCTTTGCTTTGACCCTCACTGTTGACTTCATACTTCCATCTTCCTCAACAGAGGCTAGGGTCAGCAGCAGGTCAACAAACAATGCTTCATGGGGATTACCAAATCTCCCAAAGACCTTAGTGAGAGCCTGATCCTTAGCCCACCACCTGGTTTCCCCTATTGGGCTCAGTCTCCTGTGACGTTTTTCCTCACTTGTCTCTTCCCAAGTATGCATACGTTTATAAGACTCCCTGAGGAAAACTGCCACATCATTAAGTAGTGAGAAGAGAGATGCACTCTCTATGACACTGCCTGTTGTGTCTGCCAGTACCAGATTTAAAACATGTGCATAACACCAGACATGAATTTGTGTTGGAGACTGTTCAGACAGGAATGCAGAGAACCCTTTATACGGTCCCTGCATATTTGCTGCACCATCAGTGGAGTTGCCCACACACATGCCCATGTCAATGCCAAGTTTGTCTAATGTGTTCTTTAATAGCTGTGACAGATATTCACCTGTGGATTTTTCACAGTTCACCACAGCAACCAACCGCTCATGAACTACATCTGTGACATATCTGACAATGATAGCACACTGGTCCTTTGATGTGACATCTTGAGTTGTATCAATCTGAACCGAAAACAGTCCCGCCTCTCTAACCTCATCTGAAATTGTGCCCTTTATGACCTGGCTGAGAGCATCCACAACTTTCCCAACAATGTCCTTTGATAGCAGAGTCACAAGAGATCCTCTACCTTTTGCACCAGTGTCATGATGCTTCTTGCTTTGCTCAATACAACTGCTAATGTGCTGTTGAAGGCACAGATCATAACGACTCAAAAGTATTACCAACTCTAGAAAGTTGCCATGATTGACTGCAGTATCTTCTAGTGTATAAGCAGCCTCTGCTTTATCCCTCTGTAACTAAGTCCACATTTGCCTATGACTTTTATTACATCTATTATGCGTTCCATCACCTGACGCTTCTTCTTCACCTGCTCATGATGTAAAGACATTTGTTTGCCTGCCAGAAGGCTTTTTATATCTGCCCTTTTAGCCAACAGAAAGTAAGCATCAGCACTATCTCTGTGGATTTTACTTTTCTCATGCTCTTCTATCCGGTGATGAACATTTTTCCATGTTTTCATACCTCCCTTTATGAATGGACTATCACTTGCAGCAGGTGCAAATGCCAAACACACAGAACAATACAGTGATTGTGTTTTTTCACTGTATGTCAACCACTTGCGGTTAGTGCCATGCTTGCTGTGAAAAACTTTAGCTAGTAGGTGGTGTTTTGTGGGCTGCTGAGGATGGTAATTGAAAAATGTGTCTAGATCCTGTGCTTGAGGATGAGCAAAATAATCAAAATGATAGGCTTCCTCATCTACACTTGCATCTGCCTGTGCCTCTGGGATCTCTTGCAGGGCTGTTGTCTCACTGGATGCTATCTCTATTTCTCCTCTCTCAACATCTAACCCACCTGTATTGCATAACAAAAAGTGCAGAAGGGCATAGGGTGTCAGACTCAGATTAGGCAGTAGGCTGTATTTGTTGGAATGAGACCTCATGGGGGCCGACATTGTCATGGTCATTCATTTTTCTGCATGGGTATCATATTGTGGTAAATTACTCCTTTACTACAACCACTTCTGAACAAACAATACATATTGGTCTATCATGTACCGTCATATACTGTTCTTTCTTACATTAAATAAATTTAATTCATAATGTTTACTCTGGTATCCTCTCTACCTGTCCCTGTTGCCATGGCTTCCTCATTTTCAGTGGGGGACTGGCTTATCTGCTGCTCAGAAGCTACACAAAAATAATTAAGAGGTCATTTTACTGCATACACAGATCAAGCTTGAGTTTTGTTATCAATATTTGCAAAGTCTATGAATCGCCATAGATTGGGTGATACAAAAATGGAAAATAACATTATTCAAGAACTGCTATAAAGCCAAAACAATCTCTGTTACCTTAAATTATATGTTTATCTCTGTAAAGCTGCTTTCCTTAAGCAGCTTTTTTAACTATAGTTAAAAAGCACTATATAAATGAAGATGACTTGACTTGACAAAAAGGCTAAAATTTTCATTAAATTTAATATTTTGTTAGTGAATAGGTTGACAAAGCATGCAACAACGGTATTAGCCGAATAATTACGTTACAGCGTTGCTAATGCTAATCATTACTAGACCTATCTCTCTTTACCTGTTGCCACTTGTGTTTGTCCTCTTGAAAATAAATTTGTAATCTTGGCACATTTGGCAGCATCCTCCTCCAATGCCTTTCTTTTTTTTATCCTGGCTTTTTCAGCCCCTCCTGGCCTCTTCCTCATCCATCCTCGCTGAGGCGTACCGTTACGGTAGGGCTGGCCCAGCTATCGGTAAAGAAATCAGCTATCCAGCTGAGAAAATGTTTTGGAAAAGACGCGCTATGGACCCAACCAACTCTATTTGAGAGGGGAGGGGAGAACTCCCTCACATGGTACAACCCATGCAGAGGCTGCGCTGCAGTGTCAGAATGCGGAACGTGTGTAGCCTTATTTAAGAGAAGATAGACTAACGTGACAAATGTAAAAAAATAAAAAAAATAAAAATAAAATGTTTTTACTCAACCGGCCCAAAAGTGAAGCGGCCCACCGGGAATTCTCCTGATTCTCCCGATTACCCACCCCGGGCCTGTGCTGCTGCCATAGTGCAAGTGTTAGACCTTCAGGTAACGTACAAAGAAAAGATAAATATAAACATTAGGCCATGTGGCTTGGATACCACAGCATCTAATGCCATATTATATCTTCGTGTGAGGAACAGACCAAATTATCTATTCATTGAAAATCTTGCTTGCATAGTCACTTCACCCACTTTACCCTTGAGTCTACATTCTGATATATGTATGCAAAATAACAATTTGGATGCTTTTCTTATCTTTCAACCCATTTTATTTTTGAGAAAAAGAGAAAAGAACAAGAATATTCTGAATAGATTAAGACTCGTTTAAACAAACAGTTTCATAAAAATAAAACTTGTAGTAATTGTTGTAGGAGCCATTTATTTGTATTTTTTGGTATGTCTTTAGTTGTGTGCCCTCTGCAGGTGAGGTGTTGCTTGTTGAGTGCTGGCCTGCTGGGAGCACACACGGTCTTTAGACCTTCATCTTTGTTTGTTTAATATGTTGTTTGGCAAACATTGTATTTTTCTTTCAGTTTAATTTGTTGCTTCAAGAAAATAATAAACCGCATGGAATTCAACATAAACCTTGTGGACAATGGATTATAAACAAAGGAAGAGTCTGAATCACTCAGCAGACCCAAGGAATGACCAAATGGACCATTTATTTAAGGACGGTCATCACATTAGTCTAAAGACCCGCTCTTGAAACTCTCGGATTTGGAATTATTTGGATTATCTTGGACTGAGTGCAAGAGAGAGGACTAAACGCTGACGATGTCGGAGCACACTGCATGGTGCGGTAAAGTTTCATATTGTATTTCAAGTCATCAACAAGCTGAATGAAAAGGATTTGAAGGAATTCTTTTGAAGTGGGTTCAAACTTAATTTAGAAGCACAAGTGGGATGATTTTGTCAAACAAAACTCGCATAATTATTTTTACACACGCACACGCATAGAGTTTATAGAACAAACTGCCTCGGCCTGTATTAGCTTTTGATTTTACTACAAGTTTGAAGTTTTTTCCGACTTAAATACAAATGCCTGTTGAAACCACTGATAAAGAAGATCTGGAACGTCATGATTTGAGTAGCCTTAAAGACTCTCCACAAATCATGGAGGAAATTAATCAGATGCGTGCAAACAGAGATAAGATTAGCACAGCTAACACGTAGAACAAACATAATTAAAGAATTGTTGGAAGATGAAATGAACAGCCATGAAGTATGACACAATTTGGCGAAATACAGAAAATTACTGGATGAATTCAATGACGCGCATGAGTCTTTCCAGTGTTTGAGTGACGATGAGCTTAACAATGATAACGAAAAATGGTATCAGCCAAAAATGCACGCAATTCAAGATGTTCTGTCATGTGTAACCTCCTGGTTGTCGAAAGATATTGAAGATGGTGTCACTCTGGCCGACAGTGTTTCTGCAATGTCTCGTAGATCAAGAGGGAGCTCACAAAGTTCCCGCGCATCAGCCTTAATAGCGGCGGAGGCGGAACAAGCGGCTCTAAAGGCAAAGTATGCTGCGCTAAAGAAGAAGCATGTATTAGAGGAGAAAATAAAATAGAGACCCTAAGTGTGCGTCCCAAAGTGCCATTTTCCACAAAGGATTCAATGGTCCCAAAACTTAAGGATTCTCAAGGGGATATCAAGTCAGGGCCAGTCATTTTTCATCCAAGCTCACTCTGCACAAATGGAAACTCACACTGTCCGTGCAGACACACATAATCCAGTATACAGTTTTGAACAAGCATCTGAATCTGACATTATCATCCATCTCTTGGGAAAACTCATGCAAGAAAGGGAGAAAAAAACCCAGTGAAGCCAACACCTTGCAAGACACAATATTAGTTTAATATACAAAATGATATCACCTCATTTCTTGTCAAACAGACAATTTTCTCGTCTTTGCGTCCTAAGGAAGTGAAAGTGTTTGATGGAGACCCATTGGAATTTAGAGCTTTTATGAGATCGTTTGAACATGTAATTAAATGCAAAATTGCCAATGCTCAACACAGACTGTATTTCCTAGAGCAGCACACAAGGGGACAACCAAAAGAGCTGGTTAAAACTTGCCTTCGTGTTATCAAAGAGCCAAACCCCTTCTCAAAGAACATTTTGGTAATGAATTTAAGATCTCTAATGCTTACATAGAAAAGGCCTTGTCTTGGCCAGCCATCAAACCAGACGATCCAAAGGCTTTGCAATCATTTGCTCTGTACCTTAGAGGATGTTGTAATGTCATGGAGGAGATATCGTTCGTATAGTTGGATCTTGCTTCCAATCTAAGGTTTCTGATATCCAAGTTGCCTTACAAGGTTGGAGAAAGATGGCGAACAGTCGTCTCCGACCTAGAGGACAGAGGAAATTTCAAGGCCAGATTTTGTGACCTAGTCAGGTTCAATGAAAAGGAAGTCAAATGATTGTTGCTAATTATTTGAGTTAAGCGGCAATAATCTGAAGTTTAGTTAATCCAGCCTAATTAATTAAGATTGCTTGGGAAACCACGTGATGCAGAAAGTGACTGAATTTTACACAAGCATATTTGGGGCTAGCTGCCATTTTGGATGAGGAGAGCTTGTGGTGGACAACACAACGTTTTGCCAAAAAGTGCAAAGGTAAATAATATATAAATCATATTTCTATAGCACTATTTTAACATATCCGCTGACATTCATATAAATGTATGCATTTGGTCCAGTGGTTGAGTAGCTGTGTGCTTCAAATGAAAATCCTCTCATCATTTACTCACCCTCATGCTGTTCCAGATGTGTGAGACTTTCTTCTGCTGAACACAAACACAGATTTCTAGAAGAATATTTCAGCTCTAGGTCTTCACAATACAAGTGAATGGTGACCAGAACTTTGAAGGTACAAAAAGGACATAAAGATATGAACACGACTCCAGTGGTTTAATCCATGTCTTCAGAAGTGAAATTATAAATGTGGGTGAGAAACAGATCAATATTTAAGTCATTTTTAATATGAATTTTCCTCCTTGCACAGTAGGTGGAGAAATGCACAAAGAATTTGAATCCCCAAAAACAAGAGATGACAAATGTGAAAGTGAAAGTGGAGATTGATAGTAAAAAGTATTTAAACATTGAACTTTTTCTCACCCACATCTATCATATCACTTCTGAAGACATGGATTAAACCACCGGAGTCTTATAGATTACTTTTATGCTGTATTTATGTGCACTGAATGTACCAACAGAGCTGAGATATTCTTCTAAAACTCTTTGTGTTCAACAGAAGAAAGTCCTTCACATCTGGGATGGCATGAGGGTGAGTATTTTATTTTTAGGTGAACTGTCCCTTTAAGCATCACTTTTTTTTTTTTACTCTGTAATTATTGATTTTGAGGATATTTAATTGTGCAAATATATACAATGAAAACTGTTAATATACATTTTGACAAGGATTATTTCTTTGCATTTAGGAAGAGGAGCTTGAGCAAGCACAGAAAGGAGCAGATGCCATCAGTGCTTTGGAGCAGGAAGAGTGAAAGTTGACTTTTAACTCAGTGGAAATGAGCTGGGGACATTTGTCAAAACTTGGGTCAGTGACTGACTTTTTGGGCTATTTTCTGCCCTTCACATCAGATACCCAAAGAAGCTGACACTTTTTCTTTCTTTATTGAGGTCATACTGTAAATGGTGTTGCATCTTGATAATGGCAATGTCTGGCCAAGTATAAAAGATCTTTTGAAGGAATAGTTTCATTTATAAATACAAACTGTTTCTGCTGTTTTTGTTGCAGTATTAGTTCAGAGAGTTTTATATTTCTGCAGTCTGTTAAAATGCATTTTAAATTGTTGAATTAGATCGACTGAAATTCTTTAAGTCACTGCATAGTCCACTTGTTTTTATGTTTTTTTGATTATCGTCATGATTTTGTTGCTATTTTTGTGTTTGTATTTCGGTTCTAGGAGAGAATGAATATCTATGTGAGATTGTAAATATGTAAACAACAATAAAAACCTTCGACATTCACCAGATGTCTGTTACTTCATCAGGTCATTTTATTTTAAAGTTCATTGAAAATAAATGAACATAATCTAAAATGTGAAGCTGCTAATAGCACTTAAAATTGAGCTAAATGAGCTTAAAATGTAGAGTTGGGTGAACAGAGACTCTTAGGGTTAAAAAACATTAAATATATTAGCTGGTGTGGCACAGTATTTTAAGAAGCATTTTTGAATGGAAGTTCAATCATTTGGTCATAGACAGATACATTTTATTTTAGGTGAAGTTGCTTAAAATTTCTAGTGGAATTTGCTTAAAAAGTGGGATGCAGAAATGATGCACAATATTTTTAAGCAAATCCAGCACATTATTTTTTCAGTGTCGCCAACAAAACCCTGCTGTATCAAACCCTCTGAATATTCTCACTCTGAAACTTATTCATGGCAATAAAACTGATCTCCAATTACAAATCTAAACTTATTGTTAAAGAAATTGACAAAAACCTAAAACATGATCAAGATGAAACATTAAACACTGAATTTGACCTCCACAACAAACTTCAGCGCTATTCGGTCCTAAACAGAACTACCAAATGTGCAAATGATGATCAATGAAACAGTTTAAGGAAAGAATGATTGTGTCTAATTATAGACTAAGTGACCATGATCTAGAGAGAGAGCGAGGAAGACATCACAGGTCCTTGTTGCCGAGAGAGAAATAGAAACATCTTTGTAATGCTTTGGCAATACTGTTATAAAACTGTCATGTCAATAATGCTGAACTGAAACTGAAAGAGAAACTGAAACAGATCGTGTTTGAGATTATCTGTTCTTTTAATTCTTTTAAATAAATCAGATCAAATCAAATAACTTCATTATGTCTCACTGAGATTGCTGCACACAGAAATGTCTTTATCTTTGGCCTTCTTACACACATATGGTGGAACCACCTTCCACAAGCATCACAGGATATCTGTAGTGCAAGAAACTTTTAATAATTGTGTTATAATGTAAACATCAATGTTAAATCCTCCACCAATATTAGCTGGAGGAATAATAGTGTTTTTTTAAGCCAGTTCTTCAGTGCTTGCCACATGGGGGACTATTTAGGGTACAGGAGTGATATCCCCAAGTGTACTGAAGGTCTCAAGGGTAAATTAAGCTGCCAGTATGGAAACTGTTGTGTCAATAGCAGATACAAAGTACATACAGTAAGTAAATGTAACACATTAGTTATTTGTAACTGGTATTTTAAGTCTTGCACAGAAGAGTCTATTCCTGACCTTAGGAATGCACGACTGATGATCATTTTGATTGAAATGCACAATTAGTAGCTTCATCTGATCTCTTCAACTCACAAACACTTACCAAAAAACCTTCACTACTTTACAATATCTGCTGCTGTTAATACTGAATGTAGCACACGGCTCAGTTACTAGATCCTATAAAATCAAATCTATGGACCAGAAACAGAAGTGTTGGATCGACCCCCCTCAGTAAAAAATTACTGAGTAGAAATGTTCACGAAAAATGATCACAGTTCAGTCCATGAAGAAGAAAAAAAAACTTCAGGGAAATCCAGGAAAACTTGAGAAAAACGAAATGTATGCAGTTCTTTCCTACCCAATCCAAAAACTCTTTTCTCACAACTTTCATAAATCTTTTTGCTTCATTTCCAGGTACCAGATGATGGGATGGCTCACCAGTCCAACCAAGGATAGGAACTCCACAGCAGGACAGAAATCGGAATCTCAGCAGCAATTTCTCAGACACTCACCAAAGAGAAAAATAAAACACAAGAAAAAAAAAAACCCCAGCCAAGGAGAAATATAAATCAGAGAATCAAAAAAAAATTTAAAAAAAATAAATAAATAAATAAATAGTTTCTCAAGGAAAAATATTTGAAGATTGATCATATCACGTCAGTGTGTTTTCTTTTCCGCGTTCAGATTCACAACGCACTCTTAAAGCGTGAGCTTCCTAAAGAATTAATATCTCATAAATCTATTTCTCGCTTGTTAATAATTATTAAACAGTTTGTTCTCACTCAAATCACTCAATCGCATCTGCTCTCACTCGTGTTGTTCGTAATCTCTCGTGTCTCTCATTAATTTCTGCTTGTACGCGATCTTCTGAAAACTTTTCAAGAGAGGCGGAGCTAACCTTTCACCTCACCGATCAGAAATCAGTTTACTTTTTCTTTCTTGGGATTATTTATAATAGAATAAATAAATTTTACTTCATGTTCTTTTCTTACTATTAGTTTTATATCGATATAAATAAAATAATACTAATTATTAATATCAGTGACCCAAGTTCATGACCTGGGTTATATGAACCAAATATTTAAAGAAAACTTGGAAAGGAATTTGGCCAAACATGTTTTGCTCCCCATGATGGAAGGGTTTGGAAATACCCTAAAGTATTAACAGTAAACAAATATAAACACGTTTCTGAAGAACTTGTTCTATGACATGATCCCAACACACTTGTGATTGTTGGAGAAATCTTAATGGGAAATGAAATACTGGCACTTACATGAGTAAATGGGTAAAACAGACATTATTACATCATTTAAAATGACATTGGGAATGGATCCACCAATAGCATTACAGGTATTACAATTGATTTTATTTTTTCAGTATTGAGAATCTAAATGTTGGATTATTTTTTCTACCCATTCGCTGGGTTTAGTATTTTATTTTGCTGAATTATATTCTCGGTAATGGCTCATATTGACCCAGCATTCGTTGTTCATCACCATCACCATGGGGGGATTCACCAAACTAGATCACGCAGCCTTAAAGCCCAGGGCACCCCCGGGCAGTCAAGGGCCCCTGGACACTGGCCCCATTGGCCCGGTCGGTAACCCGTCCCTGCTGCAACTGCTTGTATTTTGGCAGAGCTGCTGCTTGATCTTTTGTTTCAAAACGATGTTGACTCGACCAGCGGCATGACTTTGGGACAGGACTATCTGTTTGATTGATCAATGGTAGACGGACGCAAGTGATTAAACAACACAGTTTGTAAACAAGTTTATTTTTGTAGTTCAGTTTAGTGACACTAGTGGTGCAGAAATGACACACTTGAAATGAAGTTTCTTACCTGAAGTAAATGTAGTGTTTCATCAGCTGTTCAGATATCCTCAAGTGTTGCGTTGTAAATTCAAGACGCACCGCAGTCAGAGATCCAGTCACAAACACTTGATTGCAGTTTTGTTCAGATCTTTACGTCTGACACTGAAATTACTGAGAGAAAGAAAGTGCTGAATTTACACATCTCACACATTATCACTGCACTTTATAAGCTTTAAAGGGATAGTTCAGTGAAAGTGAATGGTTTGTCATAAATTACTCACCCTCATGTTGTACCAAACCCATTTAACATGTGGAACACAAAATGAGATGTTAGGCCTCAGTCACTGAATCTTTTTCCCCATTAATGAAAGTGAATGTTGAATAAGATCATTTGTGTTCCACTGAAGAAAGAAAGACATACGGGTTTAGAACAACATGAGGGAGAGAAAATGATGACAGATTTGTAATTTTTGCTCAACTATCCCTTTAAGAGCATGAAACACCTTCTGCACCTTTAAATGTTGTTTGTCTCTTTCAGACTCCTCCTCAGGTGAAAGTGAAACTATTCAATCAGGATCAATTTTGTAACAAGAACACGACGAGAGAAACAGAGAAAAAGATCAACACTGAATTGTCTGAAACAATCAATAAATTCATTGTGAAGTATTTTGTAGGTGATATTCTAGTCAGTAAAGAGGAAGTGAACATCAACAGTTCTTGACAGGTGAGTACTGAACTGCTGCTAAACAAACCAAAACTCACAAGACAACAATAATAAACCTTTCAAACTATCAGCTACAGTAAGACATCTTACAGATATCTCAGTATTAATCACAGCAGAACAAACAGATACTGAGACTTTTGCTCTTTTATCTGAATTGTCAGTATGTGTTCAGTTTCTTTGGCACTGAAATGTTATTTCTTCTATTGACTTGAAACGTTGCTTTGTTTTCTTCTGTTGAGTCTTCTGATGTTTTCTCTTTATGCTGGTGTTTAACATGTCATAAAAGCTGACAGTCTGCAATTGAACCTCATTGATTCATTTCTAATGGAATATTCTAGAGTACAAATAAAACAAATATGTGTCAGTATTGAACAAATAAACACGTCACAAATATAGATGATGTCCCGTTTGTTGACAGGTGTTCAGTGGACTGTTCAGATGATGTCATGGACTCCACAAAGGATCTCAGTGGACAGACAGACACAGGGAAGGTCAAGAGGTCAGAGGATTTCAATGCTTTAATAAAATACACTGATAGATATTTCTGATATGCTGCACAACACTACAGTATAAAAACACTGAGGAGAAATGAGAACAGACTGGATTATCTCAAGTATAAACATGTGAAAACGGCTTAGGGTAAAGTGAGATCTACAGTAAGATGACAGTGAGACCGGTTTGATTCAGTCACAGACAGAACTGGAAAAACCTGTACAGTCAGTTGTATGTAAGCTGAAACTCAAACGTGTTTCTCTGAACAAATTTGACACAAACACAGAATTTTCTTCAGATGAATGAAGAACAAACCATCAAACATAATGAACAGAGGAATATTGGGAAGAGTAAAACTGAGAAACTGATGAGAGGAAAAGAGTGTTTGTGAGAGTTTGTAGTTTTTAAAACAGTGTTTAATTGCTGTTGTGTTTTAGTGTCATTCATGGAGAATCTCCTGAATCCAGCTGCGTGTCCATGAAGAGTGACCGGTCAATGGAAGAACCACTTAAATTCAGTTCAGGAGCCTCTTGTGCTGATGTGAGGTGAGGACTCTCATGTTGACTGACAGTATGAACGTGTACACCACAGTCTGAGGGAGGATTAGAAAGAATCCAGTGTAAAAAATATAAATCTAAAAGAAAATATGCTATTATAATAAAAATAATGAGTCCTTCTACAGCTGATTGCTTTACTGTAACAGTTTCATTGGCATCTATTCACAAGAGCTCATCTTTATACTGTACAGTAATATCATGTGAACATGACAGAGATGATCAGACATGACAAGAGATTGTTCCTCAAGTTTATCACAGGACATACAGTCTGCTGTAGATGACAATGTTACTAAAAAAGGACATGTTGACTATATGTTGCAGTATGTTTCCACCTGTGCTACAGTAATCTGTGTTTAATGAAGAATATGTTGTAGGGATATGTGTGGACACTTTTTGACTTTTGATTGACAGTATTTCAGTAACACTTAAAAACTGAAGAAATTGTCTCATGCTACATTGAATACAACACAATAAAGAGGCTGTTTATGTTTTGTAAAGGAATTCTGGTCTCTGTAAAAAATACAAGATACTTAAAAAACTTCCAATGATCTTGTAATCAGTTCCAATGAAGGACGTTGAGAGGGCCCCCACACCGGTAGGATAGCTCATCAAAAACCACTTGAAGTGACGTGTTAGCCTTCTGAACTTCTTTCACTCACATGCTCAGATACACATGTTACTGGGTGAAGTAGTAGATTCTTGCACATCCTGTTCACAAAAAAACTGGAAAACCTGCATTCATTATAATTAACTGGATTTTTATTTCATTAAACATTTTGAATGTACTTTGCTACAACGGCTTATAGGATGAATTTAAAATTATGATATAAAAATAAATTGTTTGTAATTTAAGCAACTATTTTCAAAATGCCTCAGAAATCGTAATCCCGCCCCTGCTTGTAATGTCCCATTATGTTGTGTTTTGAAGCTCATTGTGTTCTGAATGATCAAATAAAACACACGTCCTCACTGCAGCTTCAGGATTTCTCAGTTCACTTACAAATGAAAATTGTGTCATAATTCACTCAACCTCATGCAGAAGTTTAGATGATGTTTTAATGAATATGGTGAGTGGTCTTGTTAATACAATGGCAGTGGAGAGTGACTCACTTTAAAACTTAAAATAAAAGTATAAATGTGTAATTTTTCACTGTAAATCTTGACATCTGTTGTGCATTCATGAGTGCTGTGAGAGATGTTTGTTCACAGCGGCTCGAGTGTTTATGTGAGAACTTATGTTGATGTTAGTGCTAAACATTGCAAGATATCTGTGACATATAATATATAAGACACATCATTAAATGTGTTTTATTGCACTGGATGTTGAAATTATGTTTTTCAGATTACTAAAAACCACATGAACTAAACTCTGTTTAATTGCTGTTTTAGTGTCATTCATGGAGAATCTCCTGAACCCAGCTGTGTGTCCATGAAGAGTGACTGGTCAATGGATAAACCAGTTACCTTCAGTTCAGGAGAGTCTTTGATCAACAACAGAAACAAACAGAAAGGATCAGAATCAACTGCTGGGAAAGTGCCATTGGACTCCATTTTTGAGGTGTGTGTGTGTGTGTGTGTGAGAGAGAGAAATAGAGAACTCATTCATGTCCATATAGGCTGTTTTTTAATACACACTGTCACGTCTCTCTCATACACACCACTTTGAAATAGCTTCACCCTCATCTTACAAACACACACACACACACACGAATTCAAGACAACTAAAGCACAAATAAAATGAGTGGTGATTCTTGTCCACTGATCCTTCAGTTCCTCTCTGTTACTGAATGGAGATTTGTTGTTTGAATGTTTACTGATTTCAGGAACTTGAGCACAAAATCATCTCTCTGATGAAGAAAGAGCTGAAGAGTTTCAAGAGACTACTGATCTCAGATTCCCCAGCATGCTCTGAGAGAGAGGAGGAGGAGGAGGAAGAGGATGATGAAGGTCAGAGCAGAGTCAGAGAGGGGTTTCTGAAGATCACACTACACGTCCTGAAGAAGATGAAGCAGACAGACCTCGCTAACACACTTCAAACCAGTAAGAGCTCACACTCATGTCACTATTACATGACGTCACCTTCAGAGGAAACACAGTGTCTGGATTCACTCAATATTAGTGAAAGAAAATAAACTTCATGTCTAATGACCATTAAACATCAACATCAATTATAATTCCCATTTCTTTTCCTATTTACATCAGAACTGATTTCTGTGCATCAACAAAAGCTCAAAACAAAACTAAAAGAGAAATTCCTGAGAATTACTGAAGGAATGTCAAATCAAAGCAGCTCAACACTTGTGAATGAGATCTACACAGAGCTGTACATCACAGAGGGAGGCAGTGCAGAGATCAATAATGAACATGAGGTGAGACAGATTGAGACAGCATCCAGGAGAGCAGAGACACAGGAAATACCAATCAAATGCAATGACATCTTTAAAGCCTTACCTGGACAAGACAAAGCCATCAGAACTGTGCTGACTAAAGGAGTTGCTGGAATTGGAAAAACTGTCTCTGTGCAGAAGTTCATTGTGGACTGGACTGAAGGAAAAGCAAATCAGGATGTTCACTTCATATTTCCACTTCCTTTCAGAGAGCTCAATATGATGAAGCACAAAAATATCAGTTTGATGGATCTTCTTCATCAGTTTTTCACAGATACAAAAGAACTGAGATCAACATTCCTTGATGACTACAAAGTCATTTTCATTTTTGATGGTCTGGATGAGTGTCGACTTCCTCTAGATTTCCAGAACAGTGATATTTTGTGGGATGTGACAGAATCGGCCTCAGTGGATGTGCTGCTGACCAACCTCATCAAGGGGAATCTGCTTCCTTCTGCTCTGCTTTGGATCACCTCTCGACCAGCAGCAGCCAATCAGATTTCCCCTCAGTGTGTTGACCAGCTCACAGATGTACGAGGCTTCAATGACCCTCAGAAGGATGAGTATTTCAGGAAGAGAATAAAAGATGAGCATCTGGCCAAAAGAATCATCACACACATGAAATCATCAAGAAGCCTGTACATCATGTGTCACATACCAGTCTTCTGTTGGATTTCAGCCACTGTTCTCCAGAGACTGTTGAGTGAAGCAGAGAGTGCAGAGATCCCCAAGACTCTCACTCAAATGTTCACACACTTCCTGATCTTTCAGAGCAAACTGAAGAGCCAGAAGTATGATGGGAAATGTGAGGTGGATCTTCAGCAGACTAGAGAGAGGATTCTGTCTCTGGGAAAACTGGCTTTTCAACAGCTGGAAAAAGGGAACCTGATCTTCTATGAGGAGGACCTGAGAGAGTGTGGCATTGATGTCAGAGAAGCGTCAGTGTACTCGGGAGTTTGTACCCAAATTTTCAGAGAGGAGTTTGGACTGCTCCTGGGGAAGGTGTTTAGCTTTGTGCATCTGAGCATTCAGGAGTTTCTTGCTGCTTTATTCAACTTTCTGCAAAACAAGTCAAGAATTAGTGATTTCCTGAAGAGTGAAGTGGACAAGGCCTTACAGAGTGAGAACGGGCACCTGGACCTTTTCATTCGATTCCTTCTGGGTCTCTCACTGAAATCCAATCAGACAATCTTACGAGACCTACTGACACAGACAGGAAGCAGCTCTGACAGCAAACAGGAAATAGTTGAGTACATTAAGATGAAGATCAGGGAGAATCCCTCTCCAGAGAAATCCATCAATCTGTTCCACTGTCTGAATGAACTCAATGATCATTCTCTAGTGCAGGAAGTACAAACATACGTGAACAGAAGAGATATCAATCGTCTCTCTGGAGTCCGTCTCTCTCCTGCTCAGTGGTCAGCTCTGGTGTTTGTTTTGCTGAACTCAGAAGAGGAGCTGGATCAGTTTAATCTGAGGAAATATGATCCATCACATGAATGTCTTCTGAGGCTGCTGCCGGTGATCAAAGCATCCAGAAAAGCTGAGTGAGTAATTTAGTGTTTTAATCTCACTTTATTGTAATTAAATAGCAGAGGTTAGATTTTAATGTATTTTGTTATACTACAAACATCCCTTTATACTATTTTGATGATGATTGTCTTTTTATTTATTTCTTATTTTTTCAATCAGAGAAACCTTCATTTTAAACATTGTAGCCAAATAGATTTAAAATGTATAATGTAAAGTAATAAAAAAATCTAATTTAAAATAACAAATAACACTAAATAAATACAAAACAATACTTAATAATAATTTTCTTTATGCTTCCATATACAGTAATTCACATCTGACTAATAAATAAATACTAATTTACCTGCATATATTTTTACTAAAACATTTATTTAATGAACATGATGTGCAAAAACCCAGTTAAATATTATATAATACTGAATTATTATTGGGAGACCCAGTCAAGTATTATTATTCTTATATAATACTGAATAATTAATGATTTATTTATTCTAATATAATACTGAATAATTAATAATTAATAATTTAATGTTTTTTGATTTGTTTTATACTATAGTCATTTATTTGTCATATTGTAGCTTCCTTTATTCCTGCAATGTTTATTTTTCTCTGTATTGATAATCCTTTAATGGATTTTTAATCCTTTAGCCGGCAGCCATATCACCCTGTAGCCCAAGACTGGTTGCCCACTGAAGCTAAGCAGGCACTTGGTTAGTGCCTGGATGGGAGACCTCATGATAAAATCAGGTTGCTGCTGGAAGCGGTGTTGTGAGACCTGCAGGGGGTGCTCTCCCTGTGGTCTGTGTGGGTCGTAACGCCCCAGTATAGTGACAGGGACACTATACTGTAAAAGAGCACCGTCTTTCGGATGAGACGTTAAACCGAGGCCCTGACTCTCTGTGGTCATTAAAAATCCCAGGATGTCCTTCGAAAAAGAGTAGGGGTGTAACCCCGGTGTCCTGGACAAATTTGCCCCTTGGCCTCTGTCCATCATGGCCTCCTAATCATCCCTGTATACTGATTGGCTTCATCACTCTGTCTCCTCTCCACCAGTAAGCTGGTGTGTGGTGGGCGTACTGGCGCAATATGGCTGCCGTCATCCAAGTGGATGCTGCACATTGGTGGTGGTTGAGGAGATTCCCCCCTTCCTTGTAAAGCGCTTTGAGGTTACTGAGGCGCTATATAAATGTAACTAATTATTATTATTTGACTAAAAACTATATTAAATGATGTTATACTAAAATATATATATAAAATTGCATTAAGATTTGAATAATATAGTGATCCACATTTATTGGTAATGAATTATTAGTTTAGACGGCTTTATGTTTATGCTTATCTATGTTTATTTGTGTTTATCTTGACTTATTTACTGAGGTGACATTATTGTTAAATTAGAAGATTGTACACAGAGGAAAAGAGAATTTGGTGGTAAATATTGTGTTATAATATGTAGGTAATGTTTTCTTCTAAGTGTAATCAATAGATGTTTGACTTCATGCAGCACTGTGTGATCAGATCCGATCAGAGTTTGACTTGAAGCAGTGCATGTCGGTTAGAAATGTTGTGTGACTTAAGATGGTGCCAGTGTCGCATCACCTTGACATATGCCATTAAAGAACCGCGAGAGCAATTCAACAACAGCCAGCTGGCACTGCCAATGCAGCTTTTCCAGAGTGGTTGCAAGAGCTCTGATGATGTCACAGCTTATTCGCGATTGGCCAGAATCACAGACGACAATGGTGACGTGTTTCATGGGATACGACACATACTACTTTTACTACTTCAGCTATGTTAGTCTGAGAAAGAAATAATAGTAGTATGATGGTATGCAATTAACAAGGTGTTTATTATAACCCCTCCAGTCCCATTAAACTCTCACTAATTAATGTTTTTTAACAGCACATTATTTATCTCATATTATAACATGTTTATCATAGTAAAATCATGTTTATTCATGAAAACAATTCCATATTACTAAAAATATGGACTCCTTTATTGGTATCAAAATAATTACATTTTTATTGGACTTTCTCTTGTACACACAGCAGGTGCTGTATTAAGAATAACTCAATCTTTTCAAATCAATATTTACATTTCAAACCTGAGTTCTGATTAACACTTCATCTGTAATAAACAAAGCAATCATTGTGGGATCTTGCGTGACTAATGTGGGTTCAGCACACGTTGTGAATCAGAATGTGTCCGGCTTGATGGCTCCGTTTTCATCTCCTCCCACGACTGATACCAGTAAATCTTGCAGATCTGTAAGGCAAGCTGCAGTTGAGGTTAAACACACCTAATGAATATTATTGTGTGATCTCAATCAGCTCTCTAGTTCACTAAACAGAGCATTGATCATGGATCAATTAGGGATGACACAATCGCAAAATCATTCCAGTGCACTAAAACATTCTCTCCCTAAAAATTCTCTAAATGCACCATAAAAACCAGAGAGCATCGTTGATCACTGTGTTCACTTACCAGAAATGTTGTCATGTCTTCTGAAATCTCTCATGTCATTATAGGAGGAGTGCAAGTATAAATACAAGATGTCAAAGCCTTATTTTCTCTTTAAAAGATTGATAGAGTAAATTGACTTCTCAGCTTAATGCCAGGTGTTTTACATGGTGGCCTGAATAACGGGGCCACACTGTGAAAGAGAAGCACTTAGGCTACATTTTATGCCATTGAAAAATCAGCACATTTTTTTTTGTAGCAAGTTGTTGCTTACGATGACATCACAGTGACATCATTTTGTTGCTTACATTTTGTTAAAACAATAAATTGCCTAATTAGTGTCTGGATTAGGCTTAATTAGTGTCTTAAATTAGGCCCTATTATGCTTTTTGGAATTTGATCTTTCCATTAGTGTGTAATATAGCTGTTTGTGCATGTTAAAGGTCTGCAAAGTTACAAAGCACAAATTCCTTGCCAAAGGGAGTTACTCTCTCCTACAGAAATCACTGCTCCTGGACTGCCTGAAAGACCTGGTTTGCAGTCCAGTCAGTCTTCCGTGACATAGTGTTACGAACGCCAGTGAGGACGCACCCATTACCGATCACCGGAGATCCGCTTCACCTGAATTCTAGCCCGCACTGATTACCAAACAGCTGTTGCCCATCATCTTCCCTCTATTAAAGCCTTGCTTCCCCGTGCCCTCACTGCGAAGTCTTGTTTGCCCCGGCTGCATAACTGAGCGACTACTAACCTGAAATTCTGATCCTGTTGAAGCCAACCTTGCTCGTACTCAACCATTCTTCTGTCCGTCGCCTGCCCGGACCAAACATCTGTCTGACCTTGAATCTCGCCGCCTGTCCCGATCAAACGCCTGCTCGACCACGAGCTCAGTCACCTGTCCCGGTCTGACACTTCCTCGACCACGAACTCTGTTGCCAACTAACTCGCTGCCTTTTCTCTCTGAGTTAACTTTACCTTTGAATAAAGACCGCATATGGATCCTAACCTGTCTGAGCCTTCATTACACATAGTGTACGAAAGCCTGCCCTAGGAACCGAAGTTATGTTTGTATAATGCGTTTATGCCTTTGTAAGTATATCTGCATGTTTAATGAATGTATGTGGTTGATGTCCCGCGATCGTTCTGCGGCTATCATCGGTGCGTTTGAAGCGCCGTAGCGGCCGTAATTTGCCGCGAGAGAAACCCGCTAATCAGTATTAACATGGGCAGTATTCTACACTGTGTTTTATATTGGTAATATACCATGGTACAGTGTATCATGTCTATTTGTGTTAACCGTTGTTGCATTTTGTTTGACTATCATGCCAGTGTAAATGATTCGCAGAATACGATTGTAATTATATTTCTTTATTGTTCATTTAGACCATTAATACAGCCATTATTGCCAACAACTAACAGGTTCAGATGACACTACCCCAAAGACTGTTCAATAAATACATCTTTGTGAAGAATCTTTTCTCCGCCCCCTGATTCTCTGACCGGAATCCCGTCCATATTTGGCCGCCTCAATCAGCGTATTATAGCCTATAGTTGTAGCACGCCTCAGCTACACATAACTATGTCATTATATGGCACATTTGCATAATGCCTGCCTCAGGAATACACTGCTCATGGTTGCCGTCAATTTAAAGATTGTATCCCCTTCCCTTGCAAACTTCACTCTGTCTAATGGACTTGGATGTACGTCACTGCTTACGTTACGTGAGTGTCCACTACTGGCGGAAAACATGCAATGGGTTTAACTGGAACACACTAAACCCTTGATTACTTGGAGTGTTGAACTGTCAATTTGTGGAATTTAGTTTTTTTTTTTTTTTACTCTGAGAAAACATGTTTTTGGAGATTGATTTCAGAGGCTTATTTATCAGTCTTGTAATTTTCTTTCATTAGAATCAACTGTTAGAAAGGATTAATCCGGAATTGCATAACTGAAATTGTTAACATAATGATGAACACAGAGGCTATAAATGTGTGATAAACAGTTTAAGGTAGCTACAAGTATTATGCTGTTAAACCTCAATATAACTTTTCTAAACTGCTTAACTGACCTAACTTCACTTCCATCATACATTAGAGTTGTGCTTGGGAAGTTCACATGTTTTGGGACAAAAATTCATTGACATCACAATATTTTGCAGAAATTTAATAGAACCAATATGAACCTGAAAAAATAAACAAGACACCAACTGGAGAAACAGACTGACTAACCAAACTCATAAAACAATCTGACAGACACAAAAGGGTAGAAGGCACAACATGTAGAGGGAGAGCACATGAGGAACAGATGATGACAATCAACACAACAAGGACGAGATGAGGAGTGGCATGGGGGAATGAGGGGGGCGGAATAAGGAGAGCACATGGCTGACACAAACACAAAGACATGTGCTCAAAACAAACAAACACAAGGACCAAAAAAGACAACTCCATAACAAAACAAGTAGGGCAGTCCAGACCAGGTATTGACAATAGAAGAATTCAAAAAATTGGTAAAGGCCTATAAGCAATGGCAGTGGCCATATATATTTTCTTTGTACTCAACAGCTGTACTGTGAAGCCTTCACTAAAACCTCTATATTAACACATTGCTATCTTGTCATTTGTCTCAGTCTGATGGGCTGCAATCTGACAGAGGAAAGTTGTTCAGCACTGGCCTCAGTACTCAGCTCAAACTCCTCAAGTCTGAGACAGCTGGATCTGAGTAACAATGACCTGCAGGATTCAGGAGTGAATCTGCTCTCTGATGCACTGAAGAGTCCTCACTGTACACTGGAAATACTGAGGTCAGTGATTTTCAGAAGAAATAATCAGACATTGAAACAATAAATGGCTCAGTGACTGTCACAACCCTTCATATCAAACTGTGGAGCATTCACTCTCAAATTACCATTTCTTTATAAAACTGCTTTTTATCATTCTTTCTTTATTTGTTTTAGATTTACAGCTTGTGGATTCACCGGTCAGTGCTGTGAAAGTTTGTCTTCAGTTTTACAATCATCAAACTCCCTGAGAGAGCTGGACCTGAGTAACAATGACCTGCAGGATTCAGGAGTGAAGCTGCTCTCTGATGCACTGAAGAGTCCTCACTGTACACTGGAAATACTGAGGTCAGTGATTTTCAGAAGAAATAATCAGACATTGAAACAATAAATGGCTCAGTGACTGTCACAACCCTTCATATCAAACTGTGGAGCATTCACTCTCGAATTACCATTTCTTTATAAAACCGCTTTTTATCATTCTTTCTTTATTTGTTTTAGATTTACAGCTTGTGGATTCACCGGTCAGTGCTGTGAAAGTTTGTCTTCAGTTTTACAATCATCAAACTCCCTGAGAGAGCTGGACCTGAGTAACAATGACCTGCAGGATTCAGGAGTGAAGCTGCTCTCTGATACACTGAAGAGTCCTCACTGTACACTGGAAATACTGAGGTTTGTGTTTGCTGATTCATTAATGTATTGGAATATATGTTATAAATATATTGTGGTTCATAGCTGTGGTTACTGTGTACTAGTGGTTGACCGAAATGGCATTTTTAATGGCCGACGCGATGACGATATCCAGAGCGCAGGGTGGCCAATAGACCGATACAGTGCTGACATATCACACAATTTTAGTAACAAACATATAATTGCTAAAATAAAAATAATAACAAACTCTTATTTAACAGTATATTTATTAAATTTCACACAAAACAAAAAAAATATATTGTATTTTAAATGGTAGATAGCAGTTTTTTCAGATTTCTGTTTAGTCATCACATTTTAGTCATTTTAGTTATTTGATAACATTTAAGAAATTGTTAATATACTAGGAAGAAGGAAATAACAGTACATACAGCTAGTAGTCCAGCAACCATGAATGGCATGTCCACATTAGCATTTACTCAAAAATACAGAATCAAACCAATTGTCGAAATGGTGTATAGTGAATAAGAAATTTACTTAAAGCACACGTGAAGTGCTTTTATCTTGAGCTGCATCCGAAAATGTAGGCAGCTGACTTGCTACCTAATCAGTTCATGGCTTAACTGACCGCTGTTTGAATTAATTGAACACTTAAAGGGATACTTCACCTCTGGGAAGATGAATGTGTATTTAAAATTGGTCATTTATATAGTATAAATGTGAAATTATTTTTGAATTTGAAGCATTCTAGACAGAGAAAAGGCAGAAAATGTATTTTTTACACATGTGGCTGAAAGACAACAACTCCCAGAATGCACTTGCTTTGCTGCCCTTACGAGGCCACTCCCAAACCACGCCAACCGGTTACAGGCGGCAGTATCTGAAAATATGATAAGGACATTCTAAAACGCTTAACGTGAAAAACGCTTAACGTGGCTTACTGCACTAAGACAGTGATATTAAAAGACCAAACTCAGTACACATCATATTAATAAACCATACTATGTATAAAAAAATAAGATGAGCCCAGAATATGAACGCAGCGCGTTTAATTACACGTTAAGCATTTTCTTCCCATAGAAAACCGTTATAAGAAAACGCTGTGGAGTAAAAAAAAAAAAAAAACATTTCCTCTTCAACGCCCTTTTGTGAACACGCCCCTTAATAAACCATATATGTATAAAAAATAAGATGAGCCCAGAATATGAACGCAATGCATATGATACAACTATTGTTCCGTGTTCTCCCCACGGAAAGGGCAACCCGGTGTACAAAGGATATTACTCGGTATTTCACTTTTTTGTTTGTTTATTTTGTCACCAATGATAACCAGGTAATAAACCTGAAAAGAAAATAAAACATTTCAATTTTCATGTGCATACTACAAAAACATATTCAATAGCCCAATAACAATATGCACCAATAAATAACATTAATCAAAATACAAGTTATATAACAATTAATATGCTATAATAATAATCATCATCACCACCACCATTTCATAATTTTCATGAACACGCTTCACACTTCAAACATTATGCACCATACTCAAATCCTACCAAACCCATGCAAGCAGAAAACTACAGCTGGAAACTACAGTTCCCAGAATGCCCCGCGGAAAACCAAAAAGAACAACGTTACTAACATTAAATACCGGTCCGCAATTCATACTTAAAACATTTATAAAGCCAAAGAAAGTAAACATGAATGGACATGTCTGGTATAGCGATGTTATAAGTAACTCTAAATGTTAGCTTTATGTCCCACGGCTTAGATCAACTTAGATCTACCGGAGCATAGCGTTATCTTTATCAGAATAACTAAACTGCTTAGATCTACCGGAGCATAGCGCTATCTTTAACGTGCAACGGACATAAACAATACAACAATATAGCATGGCAACAACAGAAAACATGAAGCATACATCATAAAAGCAGACAAGAAAACATTTGAAATTAAGAGAGCTTACCAAGTGGCTGCACACCGGGTTGAAGTCATTATAGACTCAATGAATCGCGCTTCCTTTTCACACAGTAAACTCCGGTCACATGTTTCACAGCACACTCCTCTCTTAAAGAGACACTACACTATTAGGCCACTAAACCTCAAACATTTCTCCACAATTGTTACTTGCAACATTTGTAACTCTGGTTTAAAGTAAACATTTAAACATGTAAATAAAAATTAAAATAATAAAACTTCACAAATGACAGAACTCCACAGAAAACACAACACCTCCCACTTAAGTTCCTGAACTTATGATCCAGGGAACTTACCAAAATCACTCAAAGAATCCCTCTTAGTGGCACCCTCTTTTTTTTTTTTTTTTTTTTTTAAGAGAGCCCTTAGCTTTGCACAATATCTATGTGTAAGTGTCTGATGAAGGCACGACCAATGGAGGAGCAGCTTAGTCCAATGTCCAAGTCAATCACATCCCTTTGGCAGGTGTGTAGTGTACTGCCCGGGTATGCAAAGTATGGGATGTGCATGCTCTTACTTCATGTATGTGCAATGTGATGGGCATGGTGGCAGCGCTAGGCTTACACCAACCAGCCAACAGGGGTAAGGGCAGTGACGGGGTGACAGGGGTTTGGGCCAGGGAATAGGGCAGTATGCAGAATGAGAGGATTTCAGAAAGAGGCGGGTGTCATGGTGGCTGGGGTGGATGAGTTTCGTCCTCCACTGGGAGAAGGACCACCAATCTTCTCACGTCTCTTCTGATAACTGTCATGGGCAGTGAAGAACTCCTCTTCTTCCGGCCACCCACCAAGGAAACAGGAAGGCCAGCACATGTTGCGATGTCAGCATCCCTGACAATTCCTTTACTGTCAGGATAAGCTGTCAGAATCCGGCCCAAACGAAACTGACCTCTCAAAGCATTTGGGTCAGCAATCCAGACGAGATCGCCGACTTTGACGTTCCTCTCCGTCCGGTGCCATTTATGACGAATGAACAGATTTGGGCCAGCTAGTTCCCTCCACTTTGTCCAGAACCGGTCCACTCCGATTTGAATAGCCCTTAGACGACGCCAGGGATGAGTCTCTAGGTCAAGCCCACTGGTGTCTCCTCCAAGCGATGCTCGACCCAGTATGAGGGAGTTGGGTGTTAAGTACTCGATTGAGTCTTCCTGTTCTTGAGCTCTGGCATCAATTGGGCGTTCATTTGTCAGATTGGCTGCCTGATAGAACAGAGTTTGGAGCTCCCCCCACGTGAGAGACTCTGTCGCTCCTCCGAGGCTCATGAGCGCCCTCTTCAAAAGCTTTACAGCAGCCTCCGCAGCTCCATTCCTATGAGGTGCGTCTGCAGGGTGAAAATCCCACTTCCACTCAGTCCCGTTCTTAGCAGCTACATTTTCTATTGCCGTAGTCTCCAAGCAAGCCAGATTTTTATACAGCTCACGCAGAGCCGACTTGGCGCCAATGAAGTTGGTACCTCTGTCAGACCATAGTTTCCTTGGATGCCCCCTCAGAGCAACAAAACGGAAATATGCTTGGAGGAAGCTTTCTGCCGACTGATCATCGGTGAGGTCCGCATGGACGGCTCTCGAGGCCATACAACAGAAAACAATACCCCAGACCTTCTTACTTGTCCTTCTTTTAACGGCGTCTTTCACTTCGAAGGGGCCAAAAAGGTCGAGGGTTGTATACTCGAATGGGCTTGCTCTTTTGGTACGCTCTTGAGGGAGATCACTCATTACTTGCTGACACATCTTGGCTCTTTGCTTTCTGCAAGTAACACAGTTGTTCAATACCTTCTTAACGGTTCTTCGTCCCTGCATGATCCAGGCTTTCCTTCTTGTCCGTAGAAGGGTAGAGGCAACACCTTCATGATTTTCTTCATGTGCCTCCCTGGCCAGTAGGGTTGCGAGCCACGACTGGCATGGGATTAGCGGTACAGCCACTCGATCCTCATTCCAGCGTTGGATTCTCCCTCCGCAGAGCAAGAGTCCTGTCTTTTCCTCCTTCTGTACAACCAGGCGATCCAGGGTTGTGTCCCGGAACTCGACACCATCTTGAGCTTCGAGAGCTAGATCTTTGAAAGCTGTTGCTCTTTTTTCCACAGACAGGTATGGTCTTGCCTCCCACTTTGACCAAACTGGGGCCTGGTTGTTACCTAGCCAGATTTCTACTGCTTGTCTCATCCAAGCGATGGTCCCGCATAACCGTGCCAGTGAACTGAACCTTCGGGGGTCCACAAGGCACACAAGTGCAACACTGGTTGGGCCCGACCATTTCCTGGACTGGGCCCCTGTTGTAACCAGTGCCGAGAACGCCTTCCTCCGAAGTCCCCCGATCTCCTCAGCAACAGAGGTGTTGATCTCTCTGGCAGTTTTCACAGGCCAATCTGATTCAGGCAACTTCAGAAATTCTGGGCCCTCCTGCCAGACTGATCCTTCAGCAAGATCCTCAGGGGATGCCTCTCTTGTGATGAGGTCGGCGATGTTCTGTCTTCCTTCGACCCACCTCCAGCTCTCTACTGATCCGGCCTTTTGGATTTCTCCAATCCGGTTTGCAAAAAATGTCTGATAGCCATAACTATCCTTCTGGATGGCTCCCAGGATTGTCTGACTATCAACAAAATGGATCCACCGATCGACCTTGATGTAGCAGTGTTTCTCGAAGTATGTCTTCAGGCGGGATGCAAAGACAGCCCCACACAGCTCTGCTTTAATGACATCACCTTTCTGGTCTAAAGGAGTGAGCTTGGCCTTTGATTCAACAAGCCTCACTACGACTCCATCTTCTGTCTCCCACCTTAGGTAAAGAACGGCTCCGTAGGAAGCTTCACTACCATCGGAAAACGTAATCCCCATTGGGCGACCTATGGCTCCAAGGGGTGTGAGACTCCTGTCGAATCTAAGTTGGCCAAGCCTCACATATTGCTCAAAGAGTTTTATTGCAGCCTCTCGAAGATGTGGCGAAAGAGGATTGTCCCAGGTGTCCTTGGAGGTATGGTCTCTTCCTGCTTCCTGAAATGACTCTCTTATGAGCATCACTCCTCGTTGCTTGGCAGGTGTTGCCAGGCCGATGGGATCATAAAACCCTGCAATCTGACTCAGCAGCATGCGTCTGGTGAGAGGGTCGGGGGTGCTGCCTCTGATCTCATCCTCTCGTAGATCCAGACCGGTCCTCATCTTTCCTCTCCTCCTTGAGAAGTTCACTGATGTCAGCACACGAAGTTTATTAGATTCGGGTTCATATCCCAATCCCAATGCCTTGTTCTCCTCGTCCCGCATCTGGTTGGGAAGTATCAGAGTCTTGGGCTCTATTGACCTGACATTGCTGGGGTCAGTGGGTTTTCTACTCCTCCCATTTTGGCCTGTCAGGACCCAGGGCTTGAGGGAGAATCCACCTGCTTTTAGGATCTCTTCCACTCCTTCGGTCATCCTAATCAGAGTTTGGAGATCATCATGCGACGTCAAGATGTCGTCCACATAACAGTCCTCTGTCAGGATCCGGCGCTCTTCAACCATGGATGTAAACTGAGGCAGGTTTGCTGTCTCTCTCATGGCAACCTGAGCGATGCATCCGGCAGGCTTGTCACCTATGTTAACTCTGACGACGGCAAACACACTTATTTCATCTTCGGGATTATCCCTCCAGAGAAATCGATGGAGGTGGACCTCCTCATCCTTCAGCCACACTGAATTATACATTTTCTTAACATCGCCAAGGGCAGCATGCAATCTGCTCCTGAATCTAAGCAGGACACCTCGAATCGGGTTGAGGACATCAGGGCCTTTGTGCAGGAGGTTATTCAGGCTCAACCCTCTGAACTCCTGACTACTGTTCCAGACTATCCTCACTGGCGTTGAGCTAGAATGAGGATTCGGGGCAACCAGATGGCTGATGTACCAGATTGGGCCGTTCCAACCCTCTATGTTTTCCTTCGTGAGCTTGATGGCTGCTCCTCTTGATACCATCTCGCGGATCTGCTCTCCATATGCTGCTTTCCACACAGGTTCCCTTGCCAGCCGAGCCTCGATGTTCTGGAAGGTTGCTTCTACTGCTCGGCGGTTATCTGGCAGAATCGCTGGGCTTACTTTCCATGGGTAAGATGCATCCCAGTGTGGTGCATCGCTGTGTTTGTCCGCTAGCACATAAGACAGGCAGTCCTTTATCTTTTCTAAGTCCCTTTCTTCTCCAAGGGTCATCTCTTTGCCTCCCGGAGGGCACTTGCTGCACTTGCAGCTCCCGCATTTCGGATCGCATGCTGCTCCAATACTATCCCACTTGAACCACTCAAACACCTCCTTATTCGTGACAGTGGAGCTGCAGAGGGTCACTTCTTCCATCCTCGTTGGATCCTCACTCAAGTCTTTGGTGTCCACAAGGACTTCCTTGTACACCCTTGAAGATGTTCTCATAGACCTTTCAAAGTGAGTTTCAGATTGGTTCAGCATTAGATCGACCACCTCGAAGAGATCAGGGTGAGTACCGCCAACTGTTTTGCCCAATGGGCCATCCCAGAGTACTAGATCTCCCTCCAACTTGAATGGCTGTGGAACTAGACGACCTTCCCTGTGGCTAATCAGAAGGTCGATGTTCTCAGGACGGACCAGCTCTTCTGCAGTGACGTCAGGAAAGATCTTTTGCAGTTGTTGCGGAGTGACAGGCCGACTTATCTCTGCAATACTCTCCAGGCCGTAGCAGAGCAGCTTATGTTCAATTACCGTCCCCTTGATGGTCTTCACTCTTAGTCGCAGGGAGTATCTCTTGGTTATAACTGTCGTTCTCATCCCTCCTATTCCGTGGACAATTAACTTGATGCACTCACCAATCAGTCCAAGGCGCTGGGCAGCGTTATTTGTTATATAGTTGGTATCAGAGGCAAGGTCAATAAGAGTGCCTATCAGCTGGCCTGAGTTAGTTGTCACTTCCAGTAACATCATTAAAACTGGGTACTCTTTCAGTCCACCTCCAGCAGTGCAGATCGTAGTTGAGGCTTTGTTGGAAAATGCCTTCCTGAATTCTGCTCTTAATTCCGGAGTGACTTTCGCCAGGAGCTCTTCTTGCATGCTGGTCAGCCCGAGGCCTTTTCTCTCTACCCTTTTAGTACCTTGCACCTCGCTGCCAACGTCTTTCTCTCGAGCGATGTACTTGGAGCAGAGCAGATAGTGGTGAGGCTCTTCTTTGCGGCAGTCCATTTTACTGCAGAGGAACTTCGGGTTGCAACGGCCATCCTTTAGGTGGAAGCACAGGCACCGATTGCATATCCCATGGGTCTTTAGATGGGCTTTTCTCCTCTGGAGATCCAACTCCCTGAAGGCTTTGCAGGCAAACAGCCTGCCAGTGTGTGTCTCATCAGCACAGGCAGTGCACGAGCTCAAGCGTGGCTTCGACTGAGACTCTCTTCAGCCTGAGGTAGCTTTGGAGAATGCTTTCTTGACTCCTCCTTCTGGCTTGTCTGCCGGGCCTTTCACTGAGGAGCTTCCCTCTCTAGGGCCTACCTCCAGCTGATCTAGCTCCTCCAGGATCGCCTCCTGCTTCTTCAGGAAGCGCAGTAAGCAGTCGAAGTGGTTATGTGGAGCAAAACCATTCACAGGCTCATTCTTGTGCGCAATCCATTTCTCCTTCAGAGCACTTGGTAGCTTGCATTCAAGGGACTGGGCTACCCAACGGTTCTTTATTACCTCCTCTTCTCCCAGGATCACAAGGTTACTTAGGGCCCGCTCCACTGCTTGAATCAGCTCAATTGCTTTCCTAGGGTTATCTCCCTTTACAGAGGGTAGGCCCTGAACCTCCTCGGATATCTTCAGGACGATTTTCGCCTTGTTCCCGAAGCGGTTGTCAAGGCGCCTGAACATTTCATCCGCAGATGCACAGCTAGACAGAACCAAATCTTTCTTCACCCTGTCGCCGAGACTTGCCAGGAGGTGGAACCTTGTAACACCAGCCGTCCTCAGTGGGTTCCCCAGCTGTTCCAGCTCTTCCCACTCAGCTTTCCACCGATAGTAGTCGGTCATGTCTCCCGAGAACTTGGGCAGGCGTGTTCTTTCAAGACTAATCTGTGGTCTGAAGCCGTACGCCCCGGGATGCAGGCCAGGGATGCTTTGTGGTGGTGCATATGGAAATGCAGCTGCTCCAATACTGGATACAGGTGTTACACTGGGGATTTGGGGCTGCGTGCCAGCTCTAGTGGGCCCATCGCCGCACTCGCTATGCTCTTCATTAGTAACTGCTTCTTCAACCTCTTCTCCCCTGTCAACCTCTTCTACCCGCTTCAACTTTTGCCAGCTCCGTACCCAGTCATGCAGTCTGTTGACCAGCTTGTATAGCTGCTGCTTATACACTGTTGTCTTGGCTCCAGGGACAAGACTTTCCCATTCAACCACCTTCTGCTCAAGCATTTTGATTCTCTCCACCAGGCCCTCTCTCAGGACTTGAAAGTCGTCCTCTGACAACTCCTTCACATCAGAGTTCTCCACTTCAGTACATTTTTCCTCTGCACCATCGGCGTACAACTTAAGGTCGACATAGGCGAATTTAGACCATAACGTCTCCTTAGTGAGCCGGAGCGTTTCTGTATAGGTGGCAAGACACATCGCCATTTTCTCCTCTACATGAGCCGCTTCTATTTCTGTTTTTTCCTCATCGCTATCCACTTCTCCTAGAGCATCAACATATTCGAGTCCAGTATCGTGCAGCTTTCCAAAGTCCACACCAAGTGCTCTGATCTCGTCAATAAGCACCCTTTTTTCTAGGAGGTCTATAGTGAGGGACAGCTTTTTAGCTCTCTTGCTGAAAGAGCTCTGTGCTGTTGAGCGCTTTCCTTTCAAAGCCACTAATTCTGCCGAATCCATCTTCCTTTCCCTGCAATGACCAAGGCGCTGTTTCACAGAGGGGTCTATTCGGCCTGTTCCTCTTCCCATGGTGCTCCTTCACTGGTCAATGCTAATAGGGCAGTGGCAAACTTGGCTTAACGCTCTCGGGCCGTGTTTGGTTTATTACTGTTCCGTGTTCTCCCCATGGAAAGGGCAACCCGGTGTACAAAGGATATTACTCGGTATTTCACTTTTTTGTTTGTTTATTTTGTCACCAATGATAACCAGGTAATAAACCTGAAAAGAAAATAAAACATTTCAATTTTCATGTGCATACTACAAAAACATATTCAATAGCCCAATAACAATATGCACCAATAAATAACATTAATCAAAATACAAGTTATATAACAATTAATATGCTATAATAATAATCATCATCACCACCACCATTTCATAATTTTCATGAACACGCTTCACACTTCAAACATTATGCACCATACTCAAATCCTACCAAACCCATGCAAGCAGAAAACTACAGCTGGAAACTACAGTTCCCAGAATGCCCCGCGGAAAACCAAAAAGAACAACGTTACTAACATTAAATACCGGTCCGCAATTCATACTTAAAACATTTATAAAGCCAAAGAAAGTAAACATGAATGGACATGTCTGGTATAGCGATGTTATAAGTAACTCTAAATGTTAGCTTTATGTCCCACGGCTTAGATCAACTTAGATCTACCGGAGCATAGCGTTATCTTTATCAGAATAACTAAACTGCTTAGATCTACCGGAGCATAGCGCTATCTTTAACGTGCAACGGACATAAACAATACAACAATATAGCATGGCAACAACAGAAAACATGAAGCATACATCATAAAAGCAGACAAGAAAACATTTGAAATTAAGAGAGCTTACCAAGTGGCTGCACACCGGGTTGAAGTCATTATAGACTCAATGAATCGCGCTTCCTTTTCACACAGTAAACTCCGGTCACATGTTTCACAGCACACTCCTCTCTTAAAGAGACACTACACTATTAGGCCACTAAACCTCAAACGTTTCTCCACAATTGTTACTTGCAACATTTGTAACTCTGGTTTAAAGTAAACATTTAAACATGTAAATAAAAATTAAAATAATAAAACTTCACAAATGACAGAACTCCACAGAAAACACAACAACTATGCTACATCGTGACTCTATAAATCGTGAGTTAGTTGATAAATTGACTAACTACACAGGAAGAACATTATAATTCCGGGTGTCCAAACTCTGTACATGACGTCTTAGTAACAAAAAAGAAAAACAAACAAAATACTCACTTTACACTAAGCCGTCCGTTTGTCCCTGCTTTGGCTGGCGTTTCCAATTTATCTTCGGGATCCTAAAATAAGTTTCCAGGACTCCCCTGTCCATGTGTGATACAAAACTTGGGTGCTCAGTTATACATGCTCATGTTATCGGTGCAGTTTCATCAGCGGATTCAGCGATCTCGTCCAGTATCGCTGATATTTGCGACAGCAATAGGACTCTCTATCTGTTTCCATAGGAGCACAGCGAGAGCACTGACACCACCAGTCCGCCCCAACTCGAGTCTGAATATAATTTAACACTCTCTTCCTCCTGCCTGCCAAGCAAGTTTTGCTCCCCTGCTACAGCCTCTGTTCATCGCTGTATTGTGGCTCGTACAGGTAGCGCGAGCATCAGATTCTCGCAACAGATCTTCGTAATCCCCTTCTGCCATTTCAACTTCAAAACTACCTTCAGCCATCGTGATTAACCTACTTGTATACAAACTTTCTACACAGAGCAAGAGCCTGTTTTCTTAGCTTCTACAGAAAGATGGCTGACACCATCTTCACATTCTGTGAGTGAGATCCCGCCCCATATGGGCGTGGTGAAAACATGCGGAATACTGGCTGTAGTTTTAAGCCTCTGGACCAAAAATCCTCCGATGACGCAAAATGACGATTTTTGCGTCATCGGAGGATTTTTTCCAGACTAAAAATAAATAAATCTCTGGTCTCAGGGGGATATGAGGGGGGGGGGGGGAGCTCGGTAATTAGAAAATACTACTCGTTTTCTACTGATACAAAGCTTAATGCTAAATCCTGAAGTAACCCTTTAAGGAAACTGATCTCCGAACAGTTTGAAAAGCACCTTATTTTCATGGTACCCAAGTATACAGTCTCCAGAGGTAGCATTTTCCTGGTATCGGATGCAGCCTTGATGTTGCACTCACATGCTCATGCAGATCCATCTCCTGACAGTTTAAACATCCTATATATCACCTACTTCATGATTTGTGAATGAGAGGAACTTTTGATCCTGATCCTGAAGTTTTTGATTCTGGCTGATGGATTACTCGCTTCAGAGGAAGATATTAGATGAGTGCTCGACGGGAATAAAACACCGGATTTTCTTGAGGTTCGTGAATGACATCTGCTTAAACGAGATATGCACATATATGCAGACGGTATATAATAGAAGTTTTATTTGCCTTTTATCATAAGAAAAGTTACAGAGAACTGTTGAGGACTGTTAGAATACGCGCTTCAGAGGAAGATATATGAGCGTTCTACAGGATGCTGGATCTGCTCAAGTTGTAAAGTGTAAAGTTGGTTTATTGGATATGCGCATATTTGCAGACAGTAAATGATAATAGTTTGATTGATATTTCAATCAAATATCACTATAAGAAGAAGTTCTATAATACTGAACTACCAATTCCAATCTGGTGTAAGATCTTTAATAGTGTGGTACAGCCCATAGTGCTGTATGGAAGTGAGGTATGGGGTCCACTCAGTGATCAGAACTACGCTAGATGGGACAAGCATCCAACAGAAGCCCTACACACTGAATTCTGCAAATTAATTCTCAAATTACAAAGAAAAACACCCAATAATGCATGTAGGGCAGAATTAGGCCGATTCCCATTGATCATTAATGTACAAAAAAGATCTCTAAAGTTTTGGATGCATTTAAAAACAAGTCCCACAGAGTCGTTTCATTATAAATTGCTACAAACCCAAGAACTGAACCCTGATAACAGTCCCTTCAGTCAGCTGGTTCTGAGACTCACTAACCCGGTTAACAGTACTAACAGTAACCAGCCTCAGACCAGCACTGCTTTACAAACAAACATCAGAATCAATCAGATCAACAAACAATCTCACATCGACTATCTGGAACACTGGGACCAAGAAACTAAAACACAAAGCAAATTACAATTCTATCGGACTCTAAAATCAAAGTATGAATTGGAAGAATATCTCGTGACTGTCAGAGATCCAAAGCAGAGACAGATCCTGAGCAAGTACAGGCTCAGTGAGCACAGTCTCACCATCGAGAGAGGCAGACACAGGAACACATGGCTACCCAGAGAAGAAAGGGTGTGTGCTCACTGTACGACAGGTGAGGTCGAGACAGAGGTGCACTTTCTACTCCACTGCCCAAAATTCAAAGAGACCAGAGACATTTATATGAATAAATTAGCAAACATCATTAACAAATTTAAAATCAGGACAGAACAAGAACAAATTAATATAATACTTGGAGAGGGACACACAGCAGCACTGGCGGCGAGATACGTGTTGACGTGTCACAGTCTGAGGGACAGCGGGTGAATCTGTGTCATGTGTGCCACCCCCATGTGTCACCCCAATGTTCACCTCAGTGACCCTCATATGTATGTGTGTATTCATGTATGTGTCAGTTCAATGATTTAAACACTGTGGTCTTCAGCAGTTCTGAAGCTGTTTTTATATTTATTTCTATTATTTATTTTTATATTTGTCAAATTTATTAATTATAGATTAAGGTGTAGTTCTGTTTTTACACAGCCTCTGCTTTGGCAATATTGTATTGTTTACATTCATGCAAATAAAGCCCCTTTGAATTGAATTGATATTTGCCTTTTTGTCATTAGACAAGACAGCTAAAAGTTAGCGGGAACTGTTGAGGAGAGAGAGGGTGAATGAAATAGGCGGGCACCTTAACATGAACTCAAGCGTCTCTGATATGCGGACTGTTTAAATGACATTATTTTGCCCAACGGTCTATTAGTAACACAATGGCATGTAACAACAAAACAAACTGTGACTAGTCGTTTACATGTCTCAGACGCTTCACATGCAAACATGCGATATTCGACGCCCTAAAAAAAAACAAAAAACAAAAAAACTGCCAAACACAGGGAAATTTATCAGCTAGGGCCGATCATTAAAAAAGTAAATCACCCTCTGCGATATATTGGTTGATCACTACTGTGTACATGTGTATGGACTCTCCCTGCTGAATCTGGTTCCTCTCAAGGGAATCTGATTGTGACATCACAGTTCAACATGATCACAACATTCATTCTTTATGACAATCTTCTTAAAATGCTCAGATGAGGAAGAAACTTGCTGCAGATATACAGTAGAATTTGCTTTGATACCACATACAAACAAAAACAATACACTGAAACGTCATGAAATATGATATAATAATAGTAGAGTCAGTGAGTCTGCAGGTAGGTGATATACTGTATAATATATCTCAGTTATGTTCTGGATATTTTATGTATTTATCAATACTTATGTATTTGCTCTGAAACATCATAAGAGTATTTTTTTTAATCAGAGGAACATCATTTTAACCAAACAGCCGCTGTAGCCAAGTAGATACAAAATGTTTAAAACAAGACATAAATTGTGTTACAAGTAAAGAAAGTATGTTTTCCACACAGTTTTTCAGTAAACAAAGGATGAATGATGTTTATTCATATTACAAAACATTTCTGTGAATGAACACAATGAACAAAAACAATGAACAAATTCACACACTTGTGTTTTGGAACACAGTCAGGTTGAATATTATTGTAATATATGAGTGAATTATTATTAGACGTAGTGGATAAGAATTGTTGTATATAGAAGTGAGATATTTATGACAAATCTATTTCACCTGGAGCCTTTATTTTGGTGGGAAGACATTTGAGTTGATGGACTACCAGAGGAGTTTCAGATAGTCTCACAATTCACCTCTAGATTGTGAAGAGCACTTTACAAACACCTCAACGTCTGTCTCACATGAGGTTATCACTCAGAATCTGACAGTCTGATATCAACTCCAATGTCCCTCAGTTCCTCGACATAAACTCCATCTTAGGAACAGGGAAAAGACACAGCAAAATATAATAAAAATACAAACCCAAAAGAAGAACACAAAACACATCAATATCATAAACTAATGCACAGTGAGGAACAAACGACAGAATAAAAATGTGTCTGAAGAAATAGTTTCATTAGCTGGATTTCTACAGGTGTCAAATGAAAAGTGATGCAATGAGAGTATTGCATTTATACATTGTTCCTCTATAGACCTTATTCACAGCAGTGCCATCTTTGATTATTATGTGAATTACAGTGAGGCTGTGAGAGATAGATGTTCAGTTTCTTCAATGGGTTATACAGTCATTTAAAGTGTTTTTGGATCATTCCACTGTTGAAACTAGAGATGTCCCAATCGATCGGCTGCCAATCAAAACCGGCAGATATTCGTCTTAAATCTGTGATCGGTGATTGGCCGATATTCATCTTAAATCTGTGATCGGTGATTGGCCGATCGTGCCTAGATTTAGGGCCGATATTTTGCAGCATGCAGGCAATCACACATACACTGCTCCTCTAATGAATGAGCGCTTTCTCAGCCCATAAAGCATGACAGAATAGTCTATGGAGGGTGAGTTGTTGGCAATTCTAAGCATTCACTAATTTAAACTTTCAGACATGATGTAATTGAGATGAATATGCTGGTTTGTTTTAAAAAAATGTGTACGATTATTAGTTTTCCCATTTTCTAGAGGTGGTGGTTATTCTGACTAGTTGCACAGTGAGCAGGAAGAGGATATAGAGGCTGCTAACAGGTTTAAAAACAAATTAAACAACTAATAAACATGTAAATACATGATACACGATCATGAGTTGTGACAATCAGACGTTGTGTTGAGTGATAGAGACTGTTTGAGCAATCATGAGTGCTTTTAGTTTTACTCTCTTTAACATGAGAGCTTTCTGTGTCAATCAAAAACGTCTTCATGCATTTGCTTATTAATTAGTGATTTGTGTTACAGCAAAACTTAAAGACAGTAAACAGACCATAGATATGAACGATGTCTCACTGGAGCAGTTTTAGAGCTTTTTATGAATATATATTCTATTTTTTAATATTTACATCCCTTGTTGAAACTACAGTATACAAAAAACTCCAGACTACATGAGTTGTGGAACATTAGATTGGATCTAGAAGCTTTATACAGTGCATGTCACTGAACAGATGGCACGTCTATCCCTTACAGCCTCACTTTCATTCCCATTGTGATTGTGAATGTATGTATTGTATATTATATTTATGACTCCATAGTGATTCTATTTATATCCATATTATTTTGATATGAAGTGTCTGTAACATATTATTAAAGGTGTTATAAATGAAGGTTCGGGAGGATCTTGTCAAGTTAGCCCTGTCAATCATAATGCAAGCACATATAAGCAGCTGCTTACCTCACTCCCTTGATGATTATTTTGGCTTCCCTCCACCACCCCAACTCCTCTTTTATTATTGGAGTGGGGAACATCGAGCTCAAGCCGAGCCGCATACTCAAGACCCTCATGTTCGAGCCCCTCCTTTAAAGAATTAGTTTACCCATAACAAACTGTTTACCATTTCCACTTCAAGTGCATTGTGGACATGCAAACTCATGAATGGGTGTTTAAAGTAAAGATGAGAGACCATTTGTTCATCATACTTAACATCGACATAAGCTTTATACAGGAAATATCAACTTATTTGTATGAATATTGAGTGATTTTTTTTTATTTTTTTATTATATTTATTAGCTTTTTGCTATTATTGATAGTATAGATTGAGAGGAAATTGAGGGAGAGAGAGGGAGAACAGGGTTGGGACATGACCCAGGCAAGATTCAAACCTTCGTCCTCCTGCACCACACCTCCAACTGAGTGAAAATATTATGGATGTGAAAGCACTAAAACAGTTTTTTTTAACTTGTATATATTTCTCAGACATTTTGATTGAATTTCAGGAAAATTTTTATTTTCAACAAAGTGAAAATGAAGATTCTTTTGATCTCTCTTTTGAAAACATGAAATAATGTTGTTTGAAAAAGTTGTTTTAGTTCTGATATACCAAAACAATCATTATGATCTTCAGTAAAGTAAAATATAAGTCAAGTCAATTTTATTTGTATAGCGCCTTTCACAACACACATCGTTTCAAAGCAGCTTTACAGAAGTTCAGCATTAACAGACGATAAAAATGTAATGTCTATAAAGTCGATAAATCATCATCCTTGTGCAGGGCTCCAAACTGCGACTAAAAATGGTCGCATTTGTGACCAAATAAATTTATTTGTGAGTGTAATTTCTGTCAAGGTCGCCATTGGCGACAGTAAAAGTTTACTCCCTTTGATTTTAAAATTTGCATTACATTTCCCGAGATACATTACAAAAGTTTAGATCAAAGAAATAGCGGGGAAAACGGAGTTCATTGCGGGAACTAACCATTTCAAAAAAGAGACTGTTAGAAAACACGGTGACAGTAACAAGCATAAAAAAAAAAAAAAAAAAAAAAAAAAAAAAAATTTGGCGCCTGTTTTTTCCCCCTATAGGAGCCAATCGCTCCTTAATTGATTTTTTTTTTGTTTGGAGCCCTGTTGTGGAATTAGATAAGATATGATTCTTTATCGTGTTTAAAAATAATCTAATAATAATTGTATTAATAACCCCAGTGAGCAAGCCGAAGGCGACTGTGGCAAGGAACACAAAACTCCAAAAGATGACGGTTAATGGAGAAAAATAACCTTGGGAGAAACCAGACTCACTGTGGGGGCCAGTTCCCCTCTGGCTAACATCATGAATAATGTAAATAAGAATTATTTATAGTTAAAAAAACATGATTTAAAAAATTATTAAACTTATTAAGTGCTAAGGGTCAGTATTTAGACAGTGATTGATTGAACTGCAAGATCAGTGTCTTTGAAGTCCATCCTTGATTAAATTCCAGAAGTTCACTTAGATGCAATTGTCCTTGTTTGGCTGATGAAGGCTTTTGTTGGCAATAGTTAGTCTATGTATCCCATTTCAAGATCGTAGTCCATGGTGATGTGGCATCTGAAGTCTCTGTGAGAGGCTGGATACAAACTGGAGCTGACGAACGCTATTTACCTCGGGACTGGCGTCCCGAGATAACAGCAGAAAAGCAGATGGGAAATAATTAGCATAGCTGATGTTCATAATATTAATGCATTATAACTGATTCAGCAGTAGTATAAAAAGTAAGCATTATGTGAATGCTTGGTTAAAGAGATGCGTCTTTAATCTAGCTTTAAACTGGGACAGCGAGTCTGAGCCTCGAACAATATCAGGAAGGCTATTCCAGAGTTTAGGAGCTAAATGTGAGAACGCCCTCCCTCCATTTGTGGACTTAGATATCCTAGGTATGACCAGAAGCCTCGAATTTAGTGATCTTAAAGAGCGCGATGGATTGTATGGCGATAGAAGATCCGTTAAATACACCGGAGATAAACCATTTAGGGCTTTATAGGTCAGTAGTAATACTTTGTAATTGATACGGAACTTAATAGGTAGCCAGTGTAGAGATAATAAAATCGGTGTTATATGATCATATTTTCTTGACCTAGTAAGAACTCTAGCGGCTGCATTTTGGACTAACTGTAGCTTGTTTATTGAGGATGCAGGGCAACCAGCTAATAAAGCATTACAGTAATCTAGTCTCGAGGTCATGAATGCATGAACTAACTTTTCTGCATCAGAAACAGATAGCATGTTACGTAGCTTAGCAATGTTTCTAAGATGGAAAAAGGCTGTTTTCGTAACAGATGAAATATGATTTTCGAAAGTCAAGTTGCGGTCTAGTAGCTATAACACCTAGGTCTTTTACTGTAGTGGATAATGTAACAGGACATCCTTCTAAATTAAAGTTGTATTGTAAGGGATTTTGTGGGTAGTTTTTTGGACCAATAAGTAATACCTCCGTTTTATCGGAATTTAATAACAGGAAATTACACGTCATCCAGCATTTTATATCTTTAAGACACTCTGTCAAGTTAGATAAGTTAGTGTTTTCATCTGGTCGTGATGAGATATATAATTGAGTGTCATCAGCATAACAGTGGAAATTAATTCCATGTTTTCTTATAATTTTACCAAGTGGCAGCATATATATTGAGAATAATAGAGGGCCTAACACAGATCCTTGTGGCAGTCCATAGTCTACTGACGTTATTTTTGATTTTTCCCCATTTAAACAGACAAAATGGTAACGGTCTGATAAGTACTGATGAGTATTTTATGATCTATAGTGTCGAACGCAGCGCTAAGATCGAGTAGAACTAATATTGAGATGCAGCCTTGGTCAGAAGCCAAAAGTAAATCATTTGTAATTTTAACTAGCGCAGTTTCTGTGCTATGATGCGGTCTGAATCCTGACTGAAATTTTTCATAGATATCATTTTCTTGCAAGAAAGAGCACAATTGAGCGGACACAACTTTTTCTAATATTTTAGACATAAATGGAAGATTTGAGATGGGTCTGTAATTTGCTAGGTTATTTGGATCTAATTGTGGTTTCTTAATGAGAGGTTTTATAACTGCCAGCTTAAATATTCTTGGAACATGACCTAAAAATAAAGACGAGTTAATAATATTGAGATAATATTGAGAAAATATAAACCTAAGTTAATATTTTCAAAAGAGTTTTGTTCCTTTGGTAAATACTTGATTTTATGTCCATGTTATGGTTGATATTTTCATAGAATTATGTGTATTTTAAAATTTTTAGCTACTTTTTTAAAGTTTGTATGATTGTTTCCCTTTTCTGCACATTATGGATAAAAGATAATTATAAACAAATTCTTTCAAAGACAGAAAATTAAGCTTTCATTAAATTTACACTTGCATTCATATTCTAATAGCTTGAAGATGTGACACGATGTGAACACAGAGATATGTGATACTCACTGGTTTTTATGGTGCATTCTGGGATTTTTGGGGAGTGACTGTTTTAGTGCACTGGAACAATTTTGTGATTGGGACAATCCTAAAAATGGACGACTCCCTGACCAGTGTGCTGACTAATGATCTAAAGCTGATTGAGATGCACCATATGAGTTCAGTCTCAGCGTACTTCACAGGTACCAGGGGCCTGAATATATATATATATATATATATATATATATATATATATATATATATATATATATATATATATATATATATATATATACAGGTATATATATATATATATATATATATATATATATATACTGTATGTAACGTACACACAAAATTTGGCATTGAATAATTTTTATTTTTTTATAATCTTGCTGTAAATAAGTGCACAATGTCCGGACACTCTTGACTGTGCACTTGCACTCTTATACTGGTGTGTGTGTGAATTGGCGACTCCAACTGTTCAAGTAATGAACTCATCAGACTGATTATTGCAGATGATTCGCAGCTCTACATATCGTTCCAATCTGATGATCCAACTGTCTCAACTCATATCTGTTACATCCTCGGGCGTATCTCTTTGTTGTCTCCCTTTGTGTTTTTTTTTTTTTTTTTTTTTTTTTTTTTCAATCTGCCTTTCTGCCTTTCATTTTTTTCAATGCCACCAGGTGTCAGATATGATGACTACCAATCAGTTCCCTGTTAGGATTAGCTGACAAGAGGATAAATTCTGGGTGGATCCAACAAATGAAGAGAGAGACAATGAGAGGCAGACTGTTTGTAGGCTGTCTCTGAGAGGTGTCCCTTTCACCTGCCCCAGATTGTGTACATTCTTAATACTTTGCTCACAACACTAAACAGAGTGCACTTTAGCACCATTGCATAGACTCTCATTTTTTGTTTTGTATTGTTACATTTTTCATTTACTTGCTTTGTTTATCATTTTATGGAAGCTGTAGGGAGGTGGGTAATTTATTTCCATTTAACCTTTTTTCTCCTGTTTCTACCTAACAAGGGCGTCCGGGTTGAAATGTGTTGCTTATTTGTGTTAATTGCCAAGGCAGGAGATGGGAATTATAAAATCTCTCCTTGTTGCACCTTTCCAATCCTTGGCTGGGGAGGGTGTAACATATCTCTGCCTGCCTTTTGTAGATCTCTGCCTGAATGAAGGAACAACACCTTCATCTCAACCTGGCCAAGACCAAACACGTTGATGGAGCTTGTGATCCTAGCAAACCCATCTGTTACTGTTCATCTGTGTCCACTACTGTGACGCAACTTTTGATGTAGTAATTGATGAACAGCTACATTTTAGTGCTCGCATCCAGACCTTTCCTGTCTGAATGTGCTGCGCAGTCCCTGGTCCAAGCTCTGGTTATTTCAAGATTTGACTACTGCAGTGCTCAGTTGACCAGCCTTCCAGCTAGTGCTATCAAGCCACTGCAGATGGTCCTCAAAGCACTTTACACAGTGAACAGGGGACTCTCCTCAACCACCACCAGTGTGCAGCATCCACATGGATGACGGCAGATAATAGTGCACCAGTATGCTCACTCAACACCAGCTATCGTTGGAGAGGAGAGAGAGTTATAGAGCCAATTAGTGGCTGGGGATTATTAGGAGGCCATGATTGAGAAGGCCAATGGGGGGAATTTAGCAAGGACACTAGGGTAATATCCCTACTCTTTAAGAGAAGTGCTTTATGATGTTTTTAATAATCACAGAGTCAGGACCTCATTTTAATAACTCATCCATAGGACAGTGTTTTTTTTACAGTATATGTCCCCTTCACTATACTGGGGCATTAAAACCCACACAGACCACAGGGTGAGCACCCCCTGCTGGCCTCCCTAATATCTCTTCCAGTGGCAAACTTAGTTTTCCCCAGGAGGTCTCCCATCCAGGTACTGGCCAGGCTCAACCCTGCTTAGCTTCAGTGGCAATCAGTCTGGAGTTACAGCTTAATATGGCTGCTGATAAATACTGATGTGTGTTTGTAGGTTATCTGACTGGTTATATGCACGTTTTTAGATTATCTGACTGTTGTGTATGTGTGTTTGTAGATTATCTGGCTGTATGGTGACAGAGGAAGGCTGTTGTTCTGTGGCATCAGCTCTGAGATCAAATCTCTCATGCCTGAAAGAGCTGGATCTGAGCTACAATCACCCAGGAGAATCAGGAGTCAAGCTGCTGTCTGAAAGACTCAACAATCCAAACTGCACACTGGACAAACTTAAGTATGTTGAGCTGTAAAACCCTGTTTATACCCATATTAACCCTTTAAACCCAGGCCCTAATTGGTCTTGAGTTTATTGATTGGTTAGTGAATTCACTGAAATAGCACCTGTATTTATTCCTTTTAAAAAAATTAAATCCTTAACAAATACACACAGAAGACAAATATTTTTAATGGTTCATTAGAATGAAGACATTTTTGTAACCATTCCATTTTATATAGAATATTATTTTGACTCATTTTAGGAAAACAATTCAAAAGAACAAACTTTAAGCATCTGTCACTTAACCCTTTTACACTTACTGGTGCATATTTGTGATGGTTTATGACTGGCCCCCTTAGAGTAGCGTCACACATTTGTGTTTCTGCAGCAGTCAGTGCTGTCAGATTCAAATCGGTTTTCATGCCAACACTAAACTGCACTGCCCAAGTGCCTGTAATTCATATTCACACAAAATGATACTCATACAGTCTTTTGAAGCACATGGTATAATTATTTAATGACATATACATCCATATGGTCACAAAGTTACTACTATAAAAGTTTACAGCTCGTATACAAACAGTCAACACAAAATTGGGATCACTGATCCTCGCAGCCATGTCTGTTTACATTAGGTGGTCATTCTGTTGTCAATCATAAGTAACTCAAACAGCAACTCAATAGTCTTTTCAAGCACACTTTCAGCACAATTCTTGCAAAACATCACGATAACGGACAACAGCTCACCTATATGCAGTCAACACATCAGGGAAATGCGATCATTCCAGTCCAGCCATCTTTGATTACATTAGGTGGCAATGTGTTTGACACACACACACACATATGTTGGTACTCCTATCATAATGAGGACTCTCCATAGACATAATGATTTTTATACTGTACATCAACCAGACATCTATTTGATGTGTGTTTACATCTTAACATCTATTGTACATTGTTTGCTCATCTGCAATATGTCTATAAGATGACAAATATTGTCTCGAATGTCAATGAGAGTCAGCAGATGTCTTTGAGACATTTATGATCAAGAATTTTGTAAATCTGATATTTAAGATGTTTAGTAGATGTTGCTTTCCAGATGAAAAGATCTAAAACAGACATCAGAGATGTTCGTATATTAAACCTGTAAACACACAGAGCCACAAACATTGGTACTACTATCATTATGAGGACTCTCCATAGACACAATGATTTTTATAATATATATTCTATCACCTAAACCTAACCAACACAGAAACATTTGGGATATTTACATAAAAAAAATAAAACAGTATGAACATTTGAATTACAAGGACACTAGAGATTTCCTCATAAACCACATTTATAGCATAATTCCTTCGTAACTACTAGTGTATAACCTAATAAAACCACCAAACACACACACACACAGTGTACAGACAGACCGTATTGATGATTTCTGACTATTTTTATAGCTATGTATAAAAGAGGAAGTGAAACAAATGCAGTACATTAGACAAAACCCATTTGTTTATATGTTTAGTATTTACAGTATTTTTAAATATATTTTTATCTATAAATGTTTTAATATGACAAATCCAGAATTCAGTATATTACTCGTCTACACTGTGAAGTGTCACGTGACCTCATTCTAACAGATTTTGCATTATTTTGATATTTTGTGTGAGGACATAACTCACTCTGGGGGCGTTCAAGGGAATTCAGAACCTACTCATGAAAAGGGAAAAACAAAATGATTCATGGTTTTGATTTAGAAAATAAACACTTGAGTCTCTGATATTGCTGCATGAAGGTGTTTTAGTATTTTGTACATATTTAAACATTATTTCCATTATATTTTGCTGTGTATTCTGCACACATTCTGCATGTCAACAAAATATGAGACTCAGTTCCTAGATTAGTACAATCATAAAATTATAAACCCCAACAAATCACCCCCTATTAAGAACATTATTATTAGGGTTACTAATCACTAAATCCATCCATCTTATAAAGCCAACTGTCCAATGCAGGGTCACATGTGCTGGAGCCTATCCCAGCTGTCTCAGGACATAATCACTAAATCATAAACCCCAACTCATAGCCAAGATTCCCACCTGTCCTTTACAGTGCTTTTGGACTTTAGTTGTACAAGAGATGACTTGAGGGCAGTTCCATAAATACAGAAAAGGTTGCAAAGGGCAAATTTTATTAAAGGTGCAGTATGTAAGATTCAGAAACCCTTGTTATTAATGACACCTGTGGCCGTGAAGTGAACTGCAGCAGCTACCTGTCGCTTGCGAGCATTTACCAAAACAATGATGTAACCTACAAAGAGACTGAATGTGATTCACCGGCATAATGCTGACAGATGAGGTAGCATAATTAAAATGACACAGTTATGATAGTTTTACTACAAACTTTGAGACTGTATATTATATTTGACTCTCCAGTGCTGGAACAGGGCTAAAACAAAGTGTGGATATCGGTCTGACTATGTGAGACTAGTTTGAATAATCACTTTTCTATGCATGATACATTGACTGCATTTATACGATAGCCGATGTCGGCGTTAGCTAGCTAGCCAGCTTTATCAATAGCTGTTGGCTAAATTTGGTGGATGATGACAGCAGCTGTTTATAAAATAGACTGTACATTATAAATATGTTGACAATTCAGTATTAATGTGATTCATTTTGATATATCGATGCACTATTGTTTTATAATAATAGATGATATATATTTTCTGTATAACCAAGTTACGTTACACTTATGAATGTGTGTTTTTGCATTATCTTGAACATTGTCTAGCATTCATTTCATGTGTTATTGTAGTTTAGCTAAAATGACACAGATCAAGCCTTATGGCACAGTAATTACATGATTTACAGTTATGTAAGTTTACCTGTCCAATAAGAAAAACACCAATTCAGGGTCAGTTTTGATCCCCAAAACCGAATGAAGGTTCCTCCAAGAATCAAATGCCCTGCTGATTAATTCACTCGACCACGATCACATTCCCGCTTACCCAGACGGGATTCAGTAGATAAATGATCACTAGGAAGTCTATGAAGGGCTCATTTTATAAGTTGAGTTACAAGCCGTTCACACATTGGCAAAAAAGGTGCTGCTTACTTGATATAACCAAAATATTGTTGAAATGGTTTTGCAGTATTTGGTTGGGTAAGACTTTCCCTTTTTATTCGATGGTAAACACAGTGGACAGTGATTCAGGGAAAAGGTCTTTTAGCCTCTTACTTCAGTTTTCTTGCCTTGACAGTAAAAATCTATTCTGTACCAAAACTGCTATTCAAATAAAAGTAAAATGTTCAAATCTTACCGATCATAACAGAAGCAGCATCACTGGTAAATGATGCAAGAGTGGCTGCAGGTCTGCATTTCTCTGCTGTAATGATGTTGAGGATGGTTTCTGTAATAGTGGCAGCATCTCCAGTAGGGATGTAACGGTTTAACAGTTTCACGATATACCCCAGTTTATATAATAGATGCTTTTCACACCATAGACATTCTTATTCACAGAACTGCATGAATATTAAATCTGTTTAAATATAAAATGTCTGAACTTTTCTAAAATCCAAATCAGTTTAATGATGACATCATCAGATATATTTGATAAATTGTGATTTCCTCATTTTACATTGAATCGACACTTCATTTGAAAGGCACGGGCTCCTCTCACCACAAAGACATGTCGGACCCTGAACATTTATTTACACCATCAAAAGCTTGTTCTTGGTCCAAATTAGGCTTGGGCGGTAATATGGTATACAGCGGGATCTAAAAACAGCAACGGTATCAGTTTCAATACCGTCATAAAAAATGCAATGCACTCATATAGGAGACAAGGATTAAATGTTAAATATAATTTATTTAATGCCTAAAAATGCGTGGTTGTCATCACGTGACAGCGTGGAGGAGAAAGAGAGAGAGGGGGGAAAGATGGAGAGTCGCGCACCAAGTGACCTAGTCTCGAAAAAGAACACAACTTCTGCAGTTTGGCAGTATTTCGGGTTTCGACCGAACGAGAAGGGAGAGGCGGTAAATACGGACGAGGCAATTTGCAAATTGTGCAACAAAATGGTGACCGGGAGAGATGGAAATACCTCGAACCTAAGGTCGCATATACGAAACCACCATCCACTCATTGCTGCGAGGATGGACCCGAGTTCACTCAGTGCAACAGTTTCAACACCTCCCGAATCAAGGAGACGAGGCCCCACTTCTCTGGTGGAAAAATGCTGCCGGGCGTTTTCCCCAGATGTCGCGAGTGGCAGCGTGCCCTGTTAAAGCCGGACAAAGTAAACATGCTGGTTTTTCTAGCGAAAAATCTTGACTAGATTTGATGCCACTTGGCATTCGTTCCTATTCGTACTGTTTATTTTTATTTATTTAATTGATTCAGGTATTTTTATTTGGTTTTCGTTAAAAACAATATTGGAAAAGACTGGAAAGAAGAAGTTGTTTTTATTTAGGCCTATTGCTTTGCAATAATTTTTATAGGATGTTTGTTAATTCAACTCTGGTTGACTGTTGTGGGTCTATTTACACTTTTTTATAAGTTGCTCTTTGTTATTTAAAAGTTGTGCGGGCGGTGTGATTTAATTGATTTGTGTTTGCGTCTCTGAGCGAAAACTGTTCTGGATGTTTATGTTCATTTAATTCTGTTTGACTGTTGTATTTGCACTTTTTTATAAGCTGCTATTTGTTGCTAATAAAAGTTGTTAATATTGTTGTGCATGTTATTTTGTTATTGTTTCAGTATTAGTGTTTGGTATTCAGTTTCAGAACGGATTAGGCACAAGCCAACAGTTTGGTGACGCTGTCTGAGCCTTACGTCATCATTTTTAATTATTCACGGTAATACCGTATACCGAGGTAAAATAGTGAGGAGGTTTGACGGTATCAAAATTTGGATACCGCCCAAGCCTAGTCCAAATATAAAAATCCTACATTAAGATTATTGTCTCTGGCAAAAGAAATCACATCATGTATTCAAAACAAATGATCAAATATTGTGCTTTTAGGAATACAATATGACTGGTCAGGGTGAATTAATTTAGAGATGTAAAGTTTTAATCTGTTGTTTAATGCTTTGGACAGTATCTTATAGTAAATTTATTTCACTGCTGAAATCTGCAGTGTGAGAGTATTTTGGAAATTTTGGGTTTGGCACCATTAATGGTTCTCAGTTATTCTGTTTGGAAAGATTTTACATTGAGCGGGTCGCCCCTCATGAATGCTGCCATGTTGACCGCACATAACAAACTGTCTTGCAGTTGATCAGTTACTACCACTAATAATATCAATAATGATCACAGATAAACGGTGTGAAATCAAGCACCAAGAGCGAGCACACAATGATCTCATCAGCCGCCAGATTGATTATGAGTCGCAGCAGTCCATCTTACAGACGTTTGTGTGGTGCGGCAGCAGTTAACAGGGGCGGTGCAGGATTATTCACAGGGGGGGCAGTGATCAGTCTGTGGTGTCAGTATAAAGTCCAAAACCACAGGTACTATTGGGACGAATAAGAGCCAGATAAAAACTTACTGGTGCACTTTTAAAAGCGGCGCTAACACTGATCTGGAGCCGGTTTCATAACCCAGGATTAAAAGTGTTGCTAATCACCTTTCAGAGTTACAAGTGTTAAACGTTACTTTACTGGAGGTTAAAAGCGGGGTTAAAAGACAATAACCCAGGGTTAAGTGCAGTGTGAAAGCACTTGAGTTTATTGTTGGTGGGATGTTGTGTGTGTGTATTGCAGGGTTGTCAAACTCAGTTCCTGGACCCCTCACACCCCTCATGTGTTGTAAGACTGTCAGTGGATTGAAATATTGAATCACGATTAATCACATATTTGTTTTGATGTTAGTGTACCAGGAAAACTAAATAACAGTCCTGTGTGTCATTATTAGATTCTTTTCTGAAAGTTTCAACTAGTTCTAAAAGTTTGATGGTTTTACAGCCTCATTTTTTTATTATGCCAATAAGTCTAATAAATATAAATTAATAAAGAAAGAGAGAGAGAATTTAATTTTCAAAAAACCTTTATTACAAAAAAAATATGCTAATACAGTCAAGTCCTATCTAAGAAGGCACAGCACTTTCAAAAAGTCAATTTAGAACATGAGCAAAATGTAAACACTCATTTATAACTTCACACAGGGCTCTCTTATGACACCAAACCAGTTCAAAAGACAAAAGGTCCCCCATAGACTTATAGTAATGGAAATCAATTAGAACCCTAGATTTCACAATGTTAAAAAACATAATAGGTAGATTAACGTTGGAGTTCCACTCAACTTTTATTTTTCGGGTGTCTAGTAGGAAGTTCAGTGGCTGACAGGAAAAGTGATGACTCCGAGAATATTTAAATCCACAAATAAACATATCCAAAGTAAAAAACACATCAAAACGAACAAAAATACTCTCCAAGGCTTGAAACAAAGGTGAGAGTCTGTTACAGCGCAGAAAGGCATGAAAGACACTTTCTCTCTGAGAGCAGAAAGGACACTCATCACTAGACCCGGGGTTCAGAACTGAGATAAGAGCGTTCACCGCGATGGCACCATGCGGGATTCTCCACTGCAGGTCCCCCACCTTCTTTGGCAAAGGTGATTTATACAACGCTCTCCATTCTGGTTTGTTGTCCTCCCCCAGATGCAGGACAGAGCGCCAAGGCGTGTCAGCTCTCTTATGGAAGGACAGCTTATTCAAGACTTTGACGCAACTCTTGTACAGGGCTTTACCAGACACTGGATTTGGACCCGTTAACAACAACATGCTTGGTTGCAAAAACACTATCACACTCCTCAAAGTCAGTTGACAGGTACAGAATGGGAAAGGGGTCATCATGGTTTGGGGAGGTTAAACCTTCAGCGTGATCCTCCAGCAACTTAAGTTCTTCCGGTGTGAGTGCCGACTGCCACTTTTCAATAAGTTTAGCTGTGAAGCGCTTCGATTTAAGCCCCAAGTGTCCAGCAACCGCATCAATGCTCTCAAAAGATAGTCCGGTCAGATTAAGCAAATGTCCGAGTGTCAACAACCTTGTTTTGATAAGGGTATCAGAAAGTGTAAGAAAAAGCATTTCACTGGACAGATCAAGACATGACCCAAGAATCAGGGGTTCCTGCAACAACCAGTACAGAGAACTTGTGGAACTCGGCCTCTGAATCTTAAAGACCAAACTTTAAAAAGGTTCTGATAAAAGGTGGGCATCCTGGACAAGTTCATTCTTTCTATGTTCAACAAGAACAAGGACCTCTCAAGGTCTAGGTTTCTGAAGCCCCGTAAGATGGAAAAAGCAGCGAATTTCCAGCTTGAGTCCACTGGGTCGGTCAATAATCTTTGAGCAAATTGAATCCTGAAAGCTGCTACTCTGCTCTGTATGTGAATTAAACCCTGACCCCTTCCTCTTTGGGTAAAAAGAGAACAGCTTTCAGGACCCAGTGCATCTTATCCCAAAAAAATCAACCAGTATTGATTGCAACTTAGGCAGCAAGTCACGAGGAGGATCCACGCAAGTTAAACGGTGCCAGAGAGCAGAAGCAATTAGGTTATTGATAACCAGGATTCGTCCCTTAAAAGACATTTTGGGGAGCAAGAAAAGCCACTTGTTGAGACGCCCTTTGAACTTCTCGACAAGGCCTTCAAAGTTTTTTTGCATGAACATTCTGTTTCCTAGATACACCCCTAAGTAAATAAAACCATCCCTGGTCCAGGTTAGATCATCTGGGAGCCTCGGCTCCATATCAGCCCAACTACCAACCAATAATGCCTTGCTCTTGGACCAATTAACTTTTGTGGCAGAGATCCTTTTAAAATCACTCAGGATCCCTATTAAAACATTTGCCCTTTAATTAAAACAACAACATCGTCAGCATAGGCCGATCATTTAAAAACATGTGTACACCCTGGAACAAGTAAGCCATGCAAATTAGCTCTTAATTTGCATAAAAGGGGCTCTATGGCCAAGTATAGAGCATACCAGACAAGGCACGGCCTTGTCTGATTCCTTTAAAAACTCAAAGGGGCACACAATTTTCCATTAATTTTCAGGATACTTTCAACATCACTGTATAAAACTTTAATCAAGGAAATAAAAGCATTGTTAAAACCAAAAGCAGCTAAAACATTCCATAAATACATGTGCTCCACTCTGTCAAAAGCTTTCTCCTGGTCAGTGGAGAGTATGCCAAAGTCTAGCTTCAGATTATTGCCAATATCAATGATATCTCTGATAAAAGAGATGTTATCAGAAATTCGCCTCCCAGGAACACAGTAAGACTGATCGGGATGAATAACTCGGCCAAGGACTTCTCCAAGTCTATTCGCCAGAACTTTGGAGAGTAGTTTGTAATCGGAGCACAGCAAACTCACAGGTCTCCAGTTTTTAATGTCACTCAGGTCACCTTTCTTAGGTAACAGAGTAAGGACCGCCCTTATACAACTTAGGGGTAGCTGCCCACAAGTCAGACTTTCATTAAGAACCTGCAGTAGATCTGGGCTAACTTCCGTCCAGAATGTTTTATAAAATTCGACTGGTAGCTGTCGAGTCCCGGGACTTTACCACCTTCCATACTATTAAGAGCTTTATCTAGCTCTGCTATAGTAACGGCTTTAGAAAGTTCAGCATTGGCCTCTTCAGAAACTTGAGGCAAGTTGTCAAAGAAACTCACATCTGTTACGCCATGAGTCAACTCACTTTCATACAATTTACTGTAGAAGTGAACAGTCCTGTTCCTAATTTCAGAAGGGTCGGACAATAGAGACCCAGACTCAGAGCGCTGGGAGTGTATAAGCTTCTTTTGCCCGTTCTTTTTTTCGAAATTAAAGACAAACTTGGAAGGAGCGTCCATCAACTCTATGTTCTGGAATCTTGACCTGACTAGAGCTCCTTGTGCAGTTACTTCCAGAAGGTCATTTAAAAAAAGTTTTTTCTCCCTATAACTCTTAAAAATAGCCGAGTCACCGGTAATATCAGCAAGTTCCTGTAGGCTGTTCAGTTCCTTTTCTAACAAACCAATCCCAATGTTTCTATCTCGTGACATTAAAAGTGTAAAGTTGACTCAGCTGCCTAACTTGTAACTTAGCGAAGTCCCACCACTGCTGGATAGATTGAAAAGAGGACTTCTGGGATCTAAAATCAGCCCAAAATTCCTTAAGAAGGCCTTGAAAAAACTGATCGCACAAAAGATTAGTATTCAAGTGCCAATAAGCACTTTTTGGCTTGACAGAGCTCACTGTCACAGCACACTTAACTAAACTATGATCAGAAAAACCATCTGGTAAAATAGAGCAACCCCTGAACATGTTTAGTTGGTGCTTAAAGCCATAAAACCTATCCAACCTCGCTAGAGATAACAAGTCGTCTCGAGCATGAACCCAAGTATACTGTCTTTGGGTAGGATTAAAATTCCTCCAAACATCAAAAATCTCATTGGACTTCATAAGCTCGACAAGTCTCTTCTAAGACGGCATATGAGGCTCGACATGATTTCTATCAGAGAAACGTTCTGTACAATTAAAATCCCCCCCCTAAAATCAGTTTGCTAAAACCAGACTCAAAGTATCTAAAAAACACATTCTTTCAACTGTTTTAGTAGGGACATAAACAGAAATAAAAACAAAAAAAAACAGTTCTCGAACTGAGCCCTGACCTTTAGAAGTCTACCTTTTAAAACGTCCTCTATGTGATAAGAAAAGGGAATGAAACCTTTAGAAAACAAGACAGCAACGCCTCCACTGGTGGAGCTCAAATGGCTTAGACCATCGAATCCCCTTGCCCAGTCACTCGCATTCGCCTCATCACTGTGAGTCTCTTGGGCAAACAGAACATCAAACTTCTTCTGTTTAAAAGTTTCAAACAGAAGAAGCCTTTTTTTCCCTTCTCAAGCACTGTTGACATTTAGAGAAGCAAAACAAAGTTCCCCCATGAAAGAGAAGAGAAAAAAAACAAACAGCTAGAGTCAGAAAGAAAGAAGCCAAGGTAAGACTACTTATCGCCAACAATGGGCTCTGGTTGGGCATTGAGTTTGGCAAGAATTTTCTTTAGACGGTAAACTTCTAGGTTGCTGAAGCACCCTTCACTCCTATAAACCTTTGCCTTGTCGATAAACTGTACAATGTCGGGAAAGTATTCTTCAATGCAAACTTTTCTTAGATTCTTTGTTGTTTTTAAAAAAGATTTGATATCGTCTGCACTGTAAATCCTGCTAGGATAACCGCCCTGTGGTAAACTGCACGTAATGCTAAAATCAGAGAAATCGCTCTCGCTCTCTGTGTCGGTTTGGCTTAGATCGTAACTGAAACCCCTCTTCGCGAGCTGTTCCGAGGGACGCTGTTCCAAGCTATGCTTCAGCGGTGTCTTAAAAGCGGACTCGTCCAGCTCAGCCATTAAAACTGCTTCATCACTAAAGGAAATCAAGCCTGCATCACCAGCAACACCAGCACCAGACTCGACTTCACTCTCTACACTCACAGCAACCAACATACCTTCCACATCCACAGATCGAACTGCCTGCTCTACGTCCACAGCATCTACAGCAGTCGCAACAGCTGCTGTCTGCACAGAGCTCGGTCCAGGCACCTCGTTATCCACGGTGACCCCCACAGCATTCTGATTTTCGGTGGTATTGGCAACATCTCTATCATCCACCACTTGCTCAGGACCCTTATTTTGCCTATCTGGTTTTACATTGCTCGGGCACGCACGAATCGGGTGCCCCATCTCGCCACAGTTGAAACACCATGTTATTTGTGGTTGCGAAAATGACATAGTTAAAATCTTCATAACGAAAACTTAAAGACAGATCCAGCTTGTCAAGATTATCCTGTAAAACCATGTAAACAAAGCGCCTAAAAGAAACTACATGTTTCAAAAGAGGAGATTTGGTGCCAATTGGGATCATTTTAACTGGGGAAACTGTTTTGCCATAACGAGCTAGCATTTTAACCAATACCTCATTCGGGATGAAAGGTGGCACGTTAGACAAAGTCACCTTTTTGGATGGCGTGGACAGCGGAAGTACTGGTGTAAAAACGCTGTCAATCACAACACCACTCTGCACTAACTCATTAGCCAAATCCACAGTCTTCAAAAAAATAACAAGGGCGCTGTACATACGCGACGCCGACATGATATTTTCAAACCCAACCGCTTCTCCTACCGCTAAACTACAACCCTCTACACCAACAGCTGAATCAATTTTGACACCATGAAGCCTTGTCAGGGAGTTAAAACTCCCACTGCCTGGGGCAGCCATGCCCCCACTAAGCGGGAGCCGACACCCCAGCTGGGAAACAACACCCGCTTCCCTAGTAACAACAAAAACCTTTACACTAAAAGAAAGCTATAAACTACAACAAAAGAATGATAGCAAAGTAAAGAGAGAAAAAAAGGAGATAAAGAGAAAAAAAAAAATCACTCGTACCTCACACAGCAGAAACGCGCTCGCTCCAAACACACACTCTCACAATCGCACCGCACATGCGAGAGAGAGACAGAGAGAAAGAGAGAGACATTGAGAGAGAGAGAGAGAGACATTGAGAGAGAGAAATACATTGAGAGAGAGAGAGAGAGAGATTTGAGATTTTAAAATACATTTTATTACAAATCTGTTTTTTCATTCACACAAAATGATACATATACAGCTGAGTAAAAAACCTCACAATATGCTGTTAAAAGTCAAAATATTACTGATTATACTACAAAGAACACCTTTCATACACCATCTTTGTTCAAACAACATAAGATTCTTTGTTGCATTATAATAGTGAAAATCTATTTGGATTCTTGATTTCAACAACATTGAAAAAAGCAATACTACATCTGAGTCAGAATCTGTTTAAATTTTTCTGCTTTTGCTTGACCCAAGAAAAAAAATAAACAACTGACATTCATAAGAACGTTTTTTTCAAGTACATAAAACCACAGATAAAAATCTCCAGAGAGAATACTTCATCAAACTGATTAAAAAGATCTTGCAAAAAAATAAACAAGGGCCTTAATCTTATACAATGCATAAAAGTATGAAACACAGTTTCTCTTTGTGAACAGAATGGACAGTCCTGAGCAACTTCATGATTTATCACTGAAACAAATGCGTTAACAGCTATAGCACCATGCAAAACTCTTCATTGCAAGTCTCCTGTTTTTTTAACCAATGGTAACTTATAAAGTGCCCCCCAATTAGGTCTTGTGTTCGCACTTAAATGTAAGACATTGCGCCATGGTGTCTACTTTACCATCAAGACTCTTTTTGTTAAACTCTTTAACACAACACTCATACATAACTTTACTGGATGCTTTTTCCTTTTCCTAACAACCTTAAAACATTACACTTTAGAAAAAAACCTTCACACATTTCTAAATCAGGAGCTAAAGATAAATTCGGAAAAGGATCATCGTCTTTTGGTTGAATCCACCCTTCTTCCAAGTCTTTTATCATTTTTAACTCTTCTTTGGTGATGGTTTCTTTCCATTTAGACAACAGCTGAGTTACCACCCGTGTTGACCTCATCTTCAATCTTTCTTCCATTGCTTTGGAGTCAGATAAATCATGACCAGTTATACGTATTAGACTTCCGAGAGTAATGATACGAGATTTAATGAGTAAGTCCATCAAAGCAGGAAAACGTCCTTCATTAGACACATCAAAAAGTGATCCACCAATCAGCGGTTCTTGAAGAGTCCAGTACAAAGAGTCTGTTCTTTCACTTCTCAATACTTCAAAAAGTGACCACACTTTGAATAAATTACAATAAAAAAAAAAATCGGTAACTTACACACAGAAAACTTCTCAAGGTTCAACCAGAACAAAGACTTATCTAGATTCAAACCTTCAAAATTTCTCAAAATAATGGAAGCGACCAAGCTCCAATTCTCATCCACTGAACTTTCAAGAAACCTTTGTACATACTTTAACCGAAAAGCTGCCACTCGACTCTGAAGGTGAATCAACCCTTGTCCCCCTTCATTTTTTGGCAGATATAAAACGCTTTGTGGTACCCAATGTATCTTGTCCCAAAAGAAATGTACTAATATAGATTGGATTTTTTTCAAAAGAAGTGCTGGGGGGGGGTCAATACATGCTAGCCCATGCCAAAGAGCAGAGGCTGCTAAATTGTTAATAATTAAAACCCGTCCTCTATAAGACATGTTATAGAAAGTAAAAACTTCCATTTATTCAAACGCCCCACAATTTTTTCTTCTATCCCCTCAGAATTCTTCTTTACAGTTATATCATCTCCCAAATATACACCTAAATATTTAAACCCATCTCTACTCCACTTTAACCCCGCAGGGAGACTGGGTTGCCCATGCGGCCACTTTCCAACTAAGAGGAGACAACCATAAAATCACTTAAAATCTTTGTTATCTTTGAAACGTTGCTTTGTTCTTTGATGAAAATGACAATGTCATCAGCAAAAGCTGATAATTTAACAAATTTCTCACAGTTTGGAATACTTACACCCTTTAATTCTTCTCTAAATTTCCGTAACAGAGGTTCAATAGTTAAGCTATATAGCATACCTGAAAGAGCACAACCCTGTCTGATACCTCTAAGGACACTAAAGGGGCACATAAGTCACCATTTACTTTCAGCAAGCTTTCAACATCACAATATAAAACTTTTAACTTATCAATAAAATTAGTGTTAAAGCCAAAAGCTTCTAAAACCTCCCATTAATAACTATGTTCAATCCTGTCGAACGCTTTCTTTTGGTCTATTGAAATCAAACCAAAATCCACATCAAAGAGCTTACTGATATCGAACATGTCTCTAATAAAAGAGATGTTATCAAAAATTTGCCTCCCTGGCAAACAATAAGTCTGATCAGCGTGAATGACCTCTTCCAAAACCCCACTCAATCGATTTGCTAATGCTTTGGATAGAATTTTATAATCACTGCACAACAATGACACAGGCCTCCAGTTTTTTATTTCACTCAGGTCTCCCTTCTTGGGCAGTAAAGTCAGCACTGCTCTACGGCAGCTCGGAGGTAACCTTCCACTGTTTAGACTTTCATTAATGACTGCATGCAGATCGGCACCAATCTCAGGCCAAAACGACTTATAGAAGTCTACAAATAGGCCATCTATTCCCGGTGCTCTGCCGCCTTCCATGCCTTGAAGAGCTTTCTTCAGCTCGTCCAACGTTATCTCTCTACGGAGATCGGCATTTGCCTCTTCGGTCACCTGAGGAAGATCCTCGATAAAACCATTGGGGTTTAACCTGTCTGTAAGTTCACTGCTATACAGTTCTTTATAAAATTCTACCACTCTCTTACGGATTTCTGCATGATCCGACAAGAGTGCACCCTCCTTAGAACGCAAAACATGTATACATCTTTTTTGGCCATTCTTCCTTTCCAAATTAAAGAAAATTTGGAAGATACATCCATCCACTCTATGTTCTTAAACCGGGATCTGATCAGAGCCCCTTGTGCTTTCAGGTCTAAAATTTCTGCCAATTCTTTATTTTTAAAAATGTTATTTTTATTTAAAATTTCAATAAGCTCTTGATTTCGTTCAGTTCCAATAGATCCTTGTAGTTTTCTTATATCATCTTCTAAATTTGTCATTAAAAGATTTGTTTCTTTAGTGATTTTGTAAGCATACTGTTGACTCAATTGCTTAATTTGCGTTTTTCCAAAATCCCACCACTGCTGCAAGGATTGAAAATCTAATTTAGTGGTTCTAAAATCATTCCAAAAAAACTTAAAAATATCCCTAAATTCCATATCCGTTAAGAGGCTGTTATTGAAATGCCACAAAGCACTCTTTGGTTTTATGGATCCTACAGATAAAAAACACTGCACTAAGCTATGATCCGAAAAACTAACTGGAATGATAGAACAATCTCTAAAAAGATTGAGTTGATGACTTAAACCATAAAATCTGTCCAATCTTGCTAAAGACAACCTATTATCATAAGAATGAACCCAAGTATATTGTCTCTGTGCTTTATGAAAATTCCGCCAAATGTCTACAAGATCATGCGTTTCTATAAATTGAATTAATCTTTTTCGAGAAGCCATATGAGGCTCAACATGATTCCTATCTGAGGCAACTTCTGTGCAATTAAAATCCCCTCCAATTAAGAACAAATCTTCAGTATTACAATCACTTATTGTTTTACATAATATATTTAGAAAACCCATTCTTTCAACTTCATTAGTGGGAGCATAAACACAACAAAAACAACAAAATACATTTTCAAATTGAGCCCTTATCTTTAAAAATCTGCCTTTTAAAATTTCCTCTACTTCATAAGAAATTGGAATGGAGTTTTTTGAGAAAAAGATAGCAACACCGCCACTTAAAGAAGAATTATGACTAAAAATATTTAACCCATCAAATTCTCTTGTCCAATTTTCTTCATTAGTAATATCACTATGAGTTTCTTGTGCAAACAAGATATCTATTTTCTTAATCCTGATTAACTCATACAATTCAAACCTCTTCTTCCCTTTCCGTGTCCCATTTAAATTTAGGAAAGCAAAATGAAAATCTTTCATTAAAGAGAAGAAAAGGATAATCAGGACACAAAAAAAGTTTATTTTATAAGTGTGAATTTTAAAACTTCTCAACATTGATTCCAAATTGAAAGTTAACTTTAGTGAGAATTTTCCTCAGTCTGTATACCTCTTGATCAGAAAAAAGACCTTCACTCTTAAAAAACATAGCCTTTTCTGCAAATTGCTCCAAATCAGGAAAATACTCTGAAATGAGCACATTTCTTGCATTCTTTGTTACTCTCAAAAAGAGCTTCACATCATCTACACCAGGGGTTCCCAAACTTTTCAGCCCACGACCCCCAAAATAAAGGTGCGAGTGACTCGCGACCCCTACTATCCTCGGAGGTCGTTAAAGTATACAAACATTGCGTGAAACTGTGCACACGCACTAATAGGCATACTTACAACACAAAAGAACACAACAGTCAAAACAACCATTATATTATTTTAGATTAAATATTAACATCACCTAATGAGATTTGGACACAATGCCGTTGCGCACAACTGCGCACACGCACAAATAGGCCTATCTAAACACTAGCATGTTTACAACAAAAATTAGCACAACAATCAAACAACTATAATATTGTTTTATAGTAATTTACTCATTACTTTTATTTAAATAGTAACATCACCTAATGAGATGGATGGGCACAATGCTTGGAGCACAGCAAGTCCATTCTTGGTTTAATTTTGGAGACCGCCACTCAGAGTTCATCCTCTACATTCAGTCGCGATCTGTATTTATTTTTAAAGTACGTGAGTGCCGAGAAAGTCTTTTCGCACAAGTAGGTAGTGCCAAATGGAATCAGTACATCCATAGCGGCCTTGGATAGCTGTGGGTATTCCCTCTCGACAGAAATCCAAAACTCAGCCAGCGTCTTGGAATTAAACGCTGTCTTTAAGGTTCGGTCGCTTGACAGTTCAACCAATGCGTCCTCCAGGTCGGATGTCAGATGACAGGGCTTGAAGGTGGGTAGTGATAGACATCATCACTATGTTAACACTCAGTTCATTTTCCTCAATGAATTCATCCAGCTCAGAAAACATGTCAATTCTACCCATTTCAACTCGCTCAGTCCAGCGCTCAAGTTTTCTCGTCAATGCGTAGATTTTATCATTCAGTGACATGATGCTTGTGATTTCACCTTGCAGTGACATATTAAGGCCATTCAGTTTTTCAAATATGCAAGACAAATACGCTAGCCTTGTTAACCAGTCAGGATCAGTGAGGTGGTCAGCGAGCTGGGACCCATGCTCCATCAGAAATAAGCGCACTTCTTCCCGCAGCTCAAACAGGCGGCTGAGCACATTCCCTCGCGAAAGCCATCTGACTTCTGTGTGGGACAGCAAGCACTCATGCTGACAGAGAGTGGCAAACAGCCTGATATTGAGTGGACGCGCTTTTATGTAGTTGACAATTTTTATCGCAGTCTCAAGAACACGTTTAAGTTCTGGGTCAAGTGTTTTGCTCGCAAGAGCTTCTCTGTGTATAATACAGTGCGTGAAATTTATTTGAGGCGCCACTTGCAAGACTCTTGCTTTAAGACCTTTCTTTTTCCCCAGCATCGCTCCAGCACCATCTGTACACACACCGATGCACTCACCCCAAGACAGTCCCTCTTCTTTTAGTTTGTTGTCAAGTTTTGTGAAAATGTCCTCGCCTGTGCACGTTCCCTCCAGCGCGGTGCAAAACAGAATGTCCTCGTTAAGTATCTGACGAAAATGAAAAGGCTGATGGCTTTTTTTATTTGCATGTTTTTTATTTTATTTTTTATTTAACAACTATTTTTGTATTTTTTTACAATTATGGATACAATATGCTATTTCTAATCGTTTTATATATATATATTTTTTGATTTCTGGAAATCATCTCGCGACCCCCCCCCCCTCGCTGTCTCACGACCCCCCGGTGGGTCGCGACCCCTACTTTGGGAACCACTAATCTACACTGTAAGACTGCTCAGGAGACTCATCATTTGCTTGATCAAAAGTAATACTACATTCTGAAATGTCAGTGTCACTTTCAGTATCAGTTTGACTATTCCCCAATTTTTTTTAATTTACTAAAGTGGCTCTGCTTCATTCTCCTCTTTTGTGGTGTTTTAAAAACACATTCATCCTCTCACTGACCTCCTTCCAGCTCCATAGATTGATGCTCCCCCAAACTCTGGGTAACTAAACCATCAACTAACTGAGGCCTTTCACCAGAGACAGAAGCTTCTTCTATACCTGCCACTGACACTGACTCTATCATAGGGCTGGACGATTAATCGAAAAGTAATCGAAACCAAAATTTAGAACCTCTAACCGACGTAATATTCCAATGTCGGTTATTGTCGGTTGCTAATTTCCCCTTAAAAACATACTACCGCGTGTGATGAAAAGGGAATTGGCTACAATAAATGATCTATGCCAGGGCTAGTATAATGGTGGCCCCCAGATCATCTTTATCTGGCCCTCCAACTGTTTTTTTTATGTTTAAAAACCCTCGCAATCTGATATCAAACTGCCCTCTGCGCAAAGGTTTAGCGCGTTCATAGGCAACCGCATTCATCGGTGAGTTTAACAATGCTTGACTCTCCGCCCTGCACGTTGAAAAATGACACCAAAGGTATACCCAGTGCGTTAAAAAGTGGGTCCTGGCCAAGCATCCATAGAATGTGTTGTGATGAGAAGAGAACACAGTATGGTGAGTAATAATACGTTTGAAAAAACAAAAAAAATATTCCTTAATCTGAATTAACTTATTCACTATCTCTATCTGCTGTAGCCTATTTAATTATCCATGATTGGCGTAATATTGTGTGTAGTATACCTTTTCATATGTTCCGGTCCACTGTAAACCCTAATGTTGTCTTTACTTAAACAATCAAGTGCACTTGACTAAACATTACTTTAAATTTAGCATTTTGGCCCTGTCACTCAAAAATATAAGTCCAAATAACTTATTTGCCTTCAAAATACATAAACGTAAGATTTCAAGTGCTGTGAGCTCAAAATCATGATTATTCCTTACAAAAGGTCATTTTTACAAATGTTTTTTTTTCTTGACTGTGAAATGATAATAGGCCTACATTCATACATGCTTTCTTCAAGTGCAAGGTGTCATTCTTATTTTACCAGAAAACAAATGGCTTTCATTATATTACAATTATTGATCGTAATGGAAATAAACTGATTTTTTTTTTTTTTTTTTAAAAAAACCTGATACTTTAAACTTGATAAATAAACTTGAATATCCATATACAAGTGTTTTTGTAATACTGGGGGTTGCGCAGTTTTCACTCAGTAGCCTTTTAATATACAAACTCATACATTTGTATAAACAGGCACGAGATGTGCACATATATGCCACGTGCCAAAATGCATGAAAGAGTTCCTCACAGCCACCTCACAAGTCTCATTAAAAAATATACAAAATAACAGAAATACAGCAACGACACATTATGTTTAACGTTAAATCAAATTAATTTCAAATCGGTTTAATTAAAATGTCTCTCTCTGGTCTTCCTTTGATGCGATTGGCCACGCAAGTAGTTCTGCCTGGCAACAAGAGAACTAATGCACTGATTGGTGGATTACAAAGTTGGTGATTTTCGCATCGTCCGTTGCTGACCCCAGTGCAAATTTCAAGACGGGAGTTTTCTTTGCGTAACATTCTCGGTAAGTACAATTAATAAGATATAAAGTTATTTTGTGTGACTTTTTAAAACTGAAATATGTTTATTTAAATCATTGCACGGTTCTATAATAAGAGAACGCAGCCATAACTTGAATTACAATATTTCCTTGTCAAACCTTTCCAACATAACGTTAGCCTCTAATTAACGTTATTTTATTGATGGTTTTGTTATGATAACTGCGATATCAAACGATTCTTAATTTTCTTAGTAATAGTTATTAGTAAAATATAAACGTAATCATTGTGCAATCGTGTATTTCTCGGCAAAAGAACATGGCAGCTAAGTTACTTGAGACCAGTTAACGTTAGTGATGTTTTTTTTTCTGGTCAAACTTTGACCAGAATTAATTAACGATATTTTCTTCATGATTTTGTGAGGGTATGATTATTGTAATGTCAACAGCTTATTTCTTATTTTACCTGTGAGATACATATTTTATGATCTTTTTTTCTGTGCAAGAAAGAACATGGCAGCTACTGCTTAGACCATGTGGGTAATTTTCCCGGGCAAACTTTGTCAGTTTCACCAGTAATTGACAATATTTTCATGATACATTTCTGATTGATTGAAAAATCGACTTATTTGATATTTTGACTTGTAAAACGTAGTTCGTTAAGTGTCTATCATAAGTTATAAGAACATTGTTACTATAGCTACGAGTCTACAACGAATTAGTGATGTTTGTTAGAGGTAAAGTTAACGTCTCGCTTGTCACCAATAATTAGCTACAAAGCGATTTAGTCATATCATCTGATCTAGGCTATCTTTCAGGATGTTTGCATTTTCTTTTCTTTTTTTAATCAGAGACCTTTATTTGCTGGTTTGTGTATTTTGAGTAACTCTGTAAGATAACCATTTTAATTATAATGTAGTTTTCTTTGTTTGACTTTGTAAAACTTAATATTTTCAACTGTTTTTCTGTTACAGGTGATATGAGACAAGAACATGTGGAAATGTAAGTGTTGCATTTTTAACTCTGCAAAAAGAGGCCTCTACATTTATTTCCTAATTATTTAAAGCACGCTATGTGCTTATCTATGTGCACGCTAATGTGATTATGTGACCTGCCCTTGTCTCCCCCCAGATCTGCTTGGAGTTCAACAGAATTACTGGCAAAAACCTAAAGCAGGAATTCTACGAGAACCTTGATAGATATAGTCAAAGGGGTTCATGGACCTTTTTAAAGCCAAAAGGGGGACTCCTGGTCGGTACTTGGCTAACTTTTTAAATCAAATAAAGGTTAGTAATTTTGTCTTATTTAAGATAACTTAAAGGATAACTTTTACTCACCCTCAAGTTGTTCCAAACCTGTACACATTTCTTTGTTAACGCTGAACACAAAGGAAGATATTTTGAAAAATGTGTGTAATTGAACAGTTTTGGGTACAATTGATGTTCTTAGTATTTCTTTTTAGCATGTAGAAGTCAACGGTGGCCCAAAACTGCTTGGTTACAAACATTCTTCAAAATGTATTCTTCCTTTGTATTCAGCTGAGCAAAGAAATTTATACAGGTTTGGAATAACTTGAGGGTGACTAAATGATGACAGAAAATTCATTTTGGGTGAACTATTCCTTTAAGATTCAAGATGAAAGTCAGCCGAGCCAACGGAGGTCCGAACCCTTGTGATTCGAGGACTACCTATCATGCTTGGAGATGATGATGACTCTTTCTTCAAGTCATGTTTAGTAAGTGCATCTGTTCTTAACCTGTTTACATTAAAAGAACCACCTGTGCTCCCATTAGTCTAAGCATTTGTCAAGCATTTGAAAATCATGTTGATTTTAAAGCAATAGTTAACCCAAAAATGGAAATTTGCAGGAAATGTTCTCACCTTCCGACTATTCAAGATGAAGAGGAGTTTGTTTCTTCATCTGAAAAGATTTGGAGAACTTTAGCATTACATCACTTGCTCACAAATTGATCCTCTTTAGCGAACAGGTGCTCGTTCAAACAGCTGATAAAAACATCACAATAATCCACAATTAATCCACACGTTCGCTCTTTGGACTCTTACTTACAACACCCGTTCGCTACAGAGGATCAATTTGTGAGCAAGTGATGTGATGCTACAGTTCTCCAAATCTGCATTTTCATGTTTGGGTGAACTATTCCTTTAAAATACAAATGTAGCCAAGTCTTCAAATTAATCAATGTCATTTATACTGCATATTTAAAAAAATAAGTATTGTCTTTGCTGGAAACGTGCATTTTCATCTTGAAGTCAAATGCATACTTGTCCATATAATTTGGGATTAGGGTTAGTGCTTTGTGTTTTTAATAAATCTAGTGCACGTTCTGATAAACATGCATTGATTAACATTTGATCCCTGATCGCAATGCTCTATTTATGCCTGTTTTTTCACTAGGTGTCTGATCATCGCAACTCCATCCTTGATGTGCCAGTGGGCATCTTATTTGAGGACACTGAACTCCAGCTCCACAATTCCTTGCATTTAACTTCTACGATTGGAATAATACTTGAAGGTCAAGTGGTGATGGAAAAAATGCAGGACCTCCCACAGGCTATGTGTCTCCTCTTCGGTCTGATCTACGCACTAGACCTGAATTACCCCAAATCACTTGCCAACACGTTTGATTTCATCCAGCGTGTGCTAATGTCAATGGGACAGAATTCTCTCAAGCCTAAATTGCAGTCTCTGGCAAACCAGCTTTTTGTTTAAAAAAAAAAAACATAACTGAGACTTTAACACCACTGTGAGAATTTTCTACAAATGATTTGCAATAGATAATATGGTATATTGTTACCATTGTTACTACCTCTTCAGTTTGTGACTTTAATATCACTGACAATGTTTTGTTTTTCCCCCTCGATTTACTCCATTATCCATTTATGATGGAAAAAATGGTTTAAATTGTTAAATGCTCAAAGTTCTATAATGTGCAGTAGTTAATTTAGTATATTGTTACCATTGTTGGTACCTCTACAGTGTATAATATTTCAATTATAGTATAGTTTGTACTGTAATATTGTGCAAATATTTGGTCAGACACTGACTATGGTCAGTATGTTTTATTTTAGTTTGCTGTGATTGCATAAAGCTTAAACAAGTAAAATGTAAAAAGAATGTGTACATTACGTTTACATGTTCAGTACATTAACACAAATGTGAGACTTAAGTGTAATGTTTAAGTGATCAGAGTTGCACAATTGATGTAGTGCACTACTTAATGTTGGACATTGTTGCCACATTTAGAGTTATGTACAGGGTGACTCATTTCCATTTGACATTTTGGTCAATAAAGATTCAAAAGATTAATATGTTGTTCATTGTTTTATTTAAGAGCAGTGTGCACAAAGCTTACAGTAAAAATAATAACTTTAAAATTTAGAATTAAATTCTAATTTCAGTTAAATTTTCATGTTGAGTTTACTTAAGTATACAAGTACACTTGAAATTAACACTAAGTTAAGTGAACTTTATTGTTTAAGTACATTAAATAATCGTCAAGTTTGGTGAACTAAACAATTTAAGTCAAGTCTACATAAGCACTAAGTTGAGTAAACTTAAATATGCACGTTTTGGGAGAACCCATTACTCAATTAAATTGAGGGAACGAGTTTACTCAAATCAATTGAGTTCAATCAACTTATTAGGGTTTTCAGTGTCGGATTTGATGCTAATCGAGCATGCAAATACATGTGACGGCTTACAAAGTTTCAAAGAAACAAACAAGCAAAACTAAACAGACATAAAACATTATTATTTAAATATAGCTACTTAAATTAAAACAACCTGTTTAAACTAAATAGTGTAAATAAACTATGTGAGATGTATTTTTAACTATGTATTGTACATAAAATGTATGGAATTGCACATACTATTTTGTCATTCATTTATGAATATTGTTTAGATTGGTTAATGATAAATGTTATTTGTAACCTGCAGTAAGCAGCAGTAATTGTTTATGCGACTGAAAAATCAAATTACCCATAACAGTTTAATCTAAAATGTTTTTTTTTTTTTTGTGTGTGTGTGTGTGTGTTTTCATTCTGCTAGATGGTTGGACAGAAAACAAATCCCCTGTGGGAATTCTTTACCATACTCATTTACTGTATTCACATGTATCGGCCTCATATCGGCCAGATTGCTTTCTCAATATCGGCATCGGCCATTAAAAATCCCATATCGGTCGACCACTACTGCTAATCCATGAGGTGCCCTGTCCAAGCCCTGCTCTTGCTCGTAATCAGCAGTGTTCTTTTTACATTTTTGCACATGGCATTATTTAAAACATTTGTTTACAGGAGATGCAAGTTATTTACTACTTTTCACATGACAATATTTAAAATAATGTATTTTCTTTGCAAAAAAGCAAGTTATTTATTTTCTAATTTTTAGGAATCTTGCTTTTTACACAAACTTAAATGTGCCGTTTTCATTTCAAGCAATGTGTTTCTACGAAATATTCAATAAATAACCATAAATGGTTTCAATTATTTTAAAATCACAAAGATAAGAAATGCACTCTTTCATTAGAAAAAAAAAATAATTTAATAGTTGAGCATATTTACAGTACAAACCTTGTCAGTGGACTATGAGGGCAAAAAAATTTTTTTTTTAAAAATTGTTCATTAATCGTCATCGAGGTAAAATGTTCAATTAATCGAGATTTTGATTTTAGGTCATATCGTCCAGCTCTACTCTATCACCTTTTGCTTCAAAACTGCAGCATCACCCGATGAAACTGTCAAGTTAGCATCTACAGATTTTAGTACAGTGCTTACCTCAGCTGCATCTGCTGCTGTCGGCACCTCACTCCTAACATCTTGTGCTAACGGTACCTCCACATCCTCACCAACTTTTTCAACCGAAACTGATGGAACTTCTCTTTTTGATTTTTCATTCTTCTTCGGACAAACCCTCACAAGATGTCCTATTTCACCACAACTAAGGCACTTCATGCTATTAGTTGTGGCATAAACTACATAGTTGAAGTCATCATGATTGAAGTTAAACGTCAAATCCAAATCCTCTTTATTGTCCTTTAAAACCATAAACACAAAACGTCTGAACGACACTACGTGTTTCAGTAACGTCGATATACAACCAATTTGAATTCATCTTAATTGGGGAAACCAGCCTGCCATGTCTTTCCAACAATTTAACCAGCACCTCATTTTTAATAAACGGCGGTACGTTTGATAAAAATCACTTTTTTGGACGGAGTAGACAGCGGTAACACAGGAACGAAAGCATCGTCAATAACAACTCCACTTTCAACCAACATGTTCGCTAGCTCAACGGTCTTCAAAAAAACAACCGCGTTATTCATCCTTAATGCCGACAGAACATTTGCATAGCCAACCATCTCTCTTACAGCTAAAATGCACTCTTCCACACTTGCGTTTAAACTTATTTTCACCGCATGATGCCGTGTGAGGAAATCTAACGTCCTCACACCCGAAGTCATCCTGCCAGTTATCAAAAACTGGCAGACAGACAGACAACACACTATCTTGGTACTTTTAACCCAGTATACCACAAGAAAAAAAAGTCAAAGGTAGAAAGAATAGACAACTTATTTTAGGCACCGCGGCCTTACAAAAAGTCCACACACTCACCACGCTTCTCACTCGCTTGCCCAACAAACGCTCACGCATGCGTACAGAGAGAGAGAGAGAGATTTTTTTGATTTTTCAAAAACCCTTTTTATTCCAAATGTTTACATGTCACAAACCAAAAGATAAATTAAAAATACAGAACAAATCCATAAAAAACAAAAAACAAACAATAAAAAACAAACAATAAAAAACAAACAATAAAAACATGTTACTTAGAAAGGGAAAAATAACTCTTCTTCAACAATTTCCCAAATTATCCCGTTTAAACACCAACTTGCTTCAAAAGTTAAAAGATCATGCATTAATCTGTAATAGTGATAATCAATTAAAACTCTTGATTTGACTAATTTAGCAAAAACAGCTTCAACACTACTAAAAACATTCTGTTCTACTCTCTCCTTCCTTGTAGTATATATTGCCATTTTTGCTTGACCTAACAGGAAATTTAACAATTGAGACTTCCGACTGTGCTTTTTAACATATTTGACACCACAAATAAACACTTTCATTGAAAATATTACATTAAAAGAAATAAAAAACATATTCAGGATATTAAATAAAGGTGTAACCTGTCACAGTGCAAGAACGCATGAAAGATCGTTTCTTTCTGTAAACAAAAGGGACAAGCATCAGTAACATCATCATTTATCACAGAAATAAAAGCATTAACAGCAATGGCTCCATGTAACAATCTCCACTGTTGCAGTTTTCTTGACTAATGGTGCTTTATATAATGCTCTCCATTCAGGTTTTTCAGTTACATTGAGATTAAGAACCTTTCGCCATGGAGTGTCACATTTGTTATTTAAATATGTTTTGTTAAAAGCCTTCACACAACTTTTGTACATGTCTTAACCAAGTGCAAAGTTTGGACCCACAATTGTGAACTCTTCAACAGAATGCCACTGCACTCCCCTAAACTGGGGGACAGACTCAGATTTGGAAAAAGATCTTTACATTCAGGATAAATAAATCCCTTAGTGTATAGATCCAAGAGTACTGTTTCCTCTCCAGTGAGGGCTGATCTCCATTTCTCTACTGCTCTTGTAACTATTCTGTGTGATTTAATACTGAAACGTCAGCAATGGCGTTCACATTTTTAAAAGCAGGGCCCGTTATTTGATGCAGGTGTCCAATTGTTATCACCTTAGCACCACACAAAGTCCTTTCAGGAATGGCAAAAGACATCTCACGAGTTAAGTCCAGTTGTGAGCCAAAGACCAAAGGCTCCTTTAGTAGCCAAAACAGGGAGGATGAATTGTTTTCCCTGCTTATTTGAAATAAAGACCAGACTTTGAAAAGGTTACGATAAAAGATTGGAGAATCATGCAGTTTAAGTCTCTGAGGATCTACCCAGAATAAGGCTTTATCCAGTCCTAGTCCATCAATATTCTGAAGAATTGCACAGGCAGCACCAATCCAACTTGATTCATCGGAGTACCTTAAGAGTCTTTGTATAAACTGCAGGCGAAAGGCAGCTGTTCTGCTCTGCAGGTGTATTAGTCCAAGTCCCCCTTCATCTTTGGACAGGTACAACACACTTTTAGGTATCCAATGCATTCTGTCCCAAAAAAAATAAATTAAAATGGACTGGATTTTCATTAAAACTTCAGCTGGGGGGTCTATGCAGGCCAAACGGTGCCAAAGTGCAGAGGCAACCAGATTATTAATGATCAAGATACGTCCTTTATAGGACATTTTAGGGAGCAGAAATCCATCAGGAAGCCTTGGTTCAACTTTTGACCATTTTCCGACTAAAATGGCTTCACTTTTTCCCCAATTCACCTTTGCAGAAGACAGAGTTTTAAAATCATTTAAAATCTTCAACATCACACTGATATCATTACAATCACTGATTAAAACAATGACATTATCAGCATAAGCTGAAATTTTAAAAGTGTTAACACAGTTGGGAATACACAGTACATGTACATTAGCCCTTAGCTTGTTCAACAAGGGTTCTATGGCTAGGGTATACAGCATGCCTGACAGTGCACAGCCCTGTCTTACACCCCTATTCACCCTAAATGGAGAGCATAAGTCACCATTAATCTTCAATACACTCTCAACGCTACAATATATAACTTTTATCATAGAAATAAAATCCGAATTAAAACCAAAGGCTTCTAAAATCCTCCATAAATAAATATGTTCAACTCTGTCGAAAGCTATTTCTTGATCAACTGAAATCAATCCAAAATCCAAACCAAAGAGTTTTCCACAGTCTAAAATGTCTCTAATGAAAGAAACATTATCAAAAATTCTTCTACCTGGTACACAATACGACTGATCGGGGTGAACTATGGACTCAAGAACTTCTCCTAACCTAATTGCTAGGGCTTTGGAGAGTATTTTATAGTCGTTGTATAAAAGACTTACTGGCCTCCAATTTTTATATCGTTTAGATCTCCTTTTTTTGGGAGTAGAGTGATGATTGCTCTACGGCAGCTTTGTGGCAGTTGTCCATTTTCCAAGCTCTCGTTAAAAACTGCTACCAATTCTGGACCCACCTCTAACCAAAAAGATTTATAAAAATCTATCGAGATCCCATCAATGCCTGGCGCTTTCCCACTCTCCATTCTTTTAAGTGCATCCTCTAGTTCTCCTAAACTCAAAGCTTTACCAATTTTCTTTATTGGTATTTTTGGTTACTTGTGGCAAATTTAAAAAAAAAAACAAAACTTTCATCATTTATCTCTAAAATTTCATTTTTATATAAGTCCTTATAAAATTGTACCGCTCTCTTTCTGATGTCTAAAGGATTTGACAATAAGACTCCAGTTTCAGACTTCAGGCTGTGAATGAACTTTTTCTGCCCATTCTTCTTTTCCAGATTAAAAAATAATTTTGATGGAGCATCCATTAAATTGGCACTCTGAAACCGAGATATAGTTATTGCACCTTGCGTTGTCAAACCTAAAATATCAGTTAAAAGATTATTTTTCTTTTTTGTGTTTTCTAAAAAAAAAAGTGACATCTTTTGTGGAGTCTGCAATCCCTTGTAACATCATTAAATCTTCTTCTAAAACCTTCATTGACTTATTTATGTCTCTTGTAGCGTTGCGAGTGTATTGTTGACACAACTGTTTTATTTGAACCTTTGTAAAATCCCACCACTACTGCAAAGACAAGAAAGATGATTTCAAAGCTTTGGCGTTTTTCCAAAACTCTTTAAAAATATCTCTAAAACAAGAATCACCCAATAAATTATTGTTAAAATGCCAATATGCACTTTTTGATTTGACATGGTTTTTTGTCACAATACATTTGACCAAACTATGGTCAGAGAAGCTTACTGGGACTATTGAGCATTCCCTGAACATACTTAGTTGATGCTTAAAACCATAAAATCTATCAAGCCTTGCCATTGATAGCTGGTTATTAAAAGCATGAACCCAAGTGTATTGCCTCTGCGTGCCATGGAAATTCCTCCATCAATAGTTTTACACCTCAAAGTCTCATATACTTGTGCTCTTTTCTTATGCTCTCTCGCTCCGTTAACATTTAAAGAGGCGAGATTTATTTCCTCCATTAAAAAGAAAAGAGAAGAGCAAACAAGGCAATAAAGCCAAAAAGGATATCCTATGTTATCCATTTAACTTTGTAAGGATTTTCTTTAACCGGAAAACCTCCTGATTGGTGAAACAGTTTTCACTTTTGAAAATTTTTACTTTGTCAATGTACTGTTTTATGTCAGGGAAATATTCCCCTACTTTTACTCCCCTCATATTTTTTGTCACATTTAGGAAGGATTGTATTTCCTCAACAGTATATTCTCGGCTAGAGAAACCACTTTGGGGTAAACTAGCACTAATACTGCATTCTGACATTTCATTCTCACTTTCGTTGTCAGTCTGATTATCGCAATTACCATCTAAACGTTTAGCCTGTTTGTCAGCATGACAACCAAACAATTTCCTTTTTGAGGAGTCTTAAGAAAACACTCTTTGTCCTCTACCTCAGGACTCTCTATTTCTTGTATTGCCATCACTATATTAGTAGCTTCATCCTCACTGTTGCTGTTCTCAGACCCATCAGACTCACAAACTTCTTTATCATTTCTCAAAACATTTCTGATTTCCTCATTTCCGATTTCTGCAACTAATCCTTCTATTTAATCTGTTTTATCAGTAGGAATCTCAGAAACATCTTTCAAACTTTTTGAGACCTCAGGTGCCCTGCTTGGGCCTGGCATCTCTTCATCAATAGGAACAATCTCTTTCTGCGTTTCAGCTGCATTTTCAGTTGTGACATTAACAACAGTCTCAGTTTGATTATTTGCACTTCTTGGACATGCATGAATAAGATGTCCATTTTCACCACAACCAAAACACTTCATAGTGTTTGTTGTAGCGTAAATCACATAGTTAAAACCCTCGTGACTAAAATTAAGGGTCAGATTAAGCTCGTCTACATTTTCTTTCAGGACCATATAAACAAATCGTCTGAAAGAGACCACATGCTTTAATAAAGATGATTTGCTTCCTATTGGGATCATGTTTATTGGAGAGACCGTTTTGCCGTATCTGGCGAGCATTCCAACAAGAACATCGTTTTTAATGAATGGCGGCACATTGGACAGAGTTACTCTTTTGGAAGGAGTGGAGAGAGGGAGTACAGATGTAAAAATACCACCTCTCTCAACACCACTCTCAACCAACAAATTCGCTAAATCAATAGTCTTCACAAAGAGAACATTAGCGCTGTTCATCCGCGACGCCGACAGAACATTCTCATGCCCAACAACTGCACTCACCGCCAACACACACTCCTCTACACTAGCGGTAGTGTCAATTTTCACCCCATGACGTCTTGTTAAAAATTCTAAACTCTCCGCACCTGGAGCGGCCATCCTCCCAGTACACAGACTGGGAGTTAACAACAGCCCTCCCTAAAACAACCACTCTTAACTTACCGAAATTAAAAAAGAAAAAGAAAGAAAAGAAAACGCAACGTCCACGAACCACAATAAACAGAGATAGAAAAAGGAAGAAAAAAAAAATTCCAAACACTCGTACCTTCACTCAGCAGTCAAACGCTCAGGGAGAAAAAACAAAACAAAAAGAACAAACAAACCAAAAAAAAAAAAAAAAAAAAACCAATTCCATAGATTAAAGTATAACAATGTAAAAAAAACACTAAATAAATAAAAGAATAAATACGTCCTTTACACATTAACTTGCAGATTTCCATCAATATCAACTTCACACACACATTGTTTTACTTCCCATTTGTATTTAAAAGACTCAAGATTATCAACTAATTTAAAATAAGCATACTCTATTTTAACACGTGTTTTGATCAATCCTTTCAAAATTGTTAAAACATCAGTTGACCCCGTGTCATTCAATTTACTCTTACGTGACAACCATATTGCAATTTTTGCCTGTCCAAATAAGAAGTTTAGTAAAACAAGAACTTCTTTTTCACTTTTAATATATTTTGGCCCATAAATAAAAACCAAAGGGGTAAAAACGATGCCCAACGTTTGGCACCACTTTTCTAATTCCATAAAAAGTTCCTGCAGTCTCACAAAGTTTGAAAACAAATGGAAAACGGTTTCCTGAACGCCACAAAAAGGGCAACCCTCCCCTACTTCTGGATCAAGGTGTGCTCTGTGTCTGTTCGTAGCTATTATACCATGCACAATCCTCCACTGAAGGTCTCCAGTCCTTTTCTCAATAGGAGGCTTGTACAGGGACCTCCAGCTGCCTTTAGGGGAAGTGCCTGCTCCAAACACCTCCTGCCATTTAGACTCCTTAAAGGGATACTTCACCTCTGGGAAGATGAATGTGTATTTAAAATTGGTCATTTATATAGTATAAATGTGAAATTATTTTTGAATTTGAAGCATTCTAGACAGAGAAAAGGCAGAAAATGTATTTTTTACACATGTGGCTGAAAGACAACAACTCCCAGAATGCACTTGCTTTGCTGCCCTTACGAGGCCACTCCCAAACCACGCCTACCGGTTACAGGCGGCAGTATCTGAAAATATGATTAGGGCATTCTAAAACGCCGTGAAAAACGCTTAATGTGGCTTACTGTACTAAGACAGTGATATTAAAAGACCAAACTCAGTACACATCATATTAATAAACCATACTATGTATAAAAAAATAAGATGAGCCCAGAATATGAACGCAATGCATATGATACAACTATGCTACATCGTGACTCTATAAATCGTGAGTTAGTTGATAAATTGACTGACTACACGGGAAGAACATTATAATTCCGGGTGTCCAAACTCTGTACATGACGTCTTAGTAACAAAAAAAGAAAAACAAACAAAATACTCACTTTACACTAATCCGTCCGTTTGTCCCTGCGGGCTTTGGCTGGTGTTTCCAATTTATCTTCTGGATCCTAAAATAAGTTTCCAGGACTCCCCTGTCCATGTGTGATACAAAACTCATGTTATCGGTGCAGTTTCATCAGCGGATTCAGCGATCTCGTCCAGTATCGCTGAAATTCGCGACAGCAATAGGACACTCTATCTGTTTCCATAGGCGCACAGCGAGAGCACTGACACCACCAGTCCACCCCAACTCGAGTCTGAATATAATTTAACACACTCTTCCTCCTGCCTGCCAAGCAGGTTTTGCTCCCCTGCTACAGCAGCTGCTCCAGCCTCTGTTCATCGCTGTATTGCGGCTCGTACAGGTAGCGCGAGCATCAGATTCTCGCAACAGATCTTCGAAATCCCCTTCTGCCATTTCAACTTCAAAACTACCTTCCGCCATCGTGATTAGTCTACTTGTATACAAACTTTCTACACAGAGCAAGAGCCTGTTTTCTTAGCTTCTACAGAAAGATGGCTGACACTATCTTCACATTCTGTGAGTGAGATCCCGCCCCATATGGGCGTGGTGAAAACATGCGGAATACTCGCTGTAGTTTTAAGCCTCTGGACCAAAAATCCTCCGATGACGCAAAAATCGTCATTTTGCGTCATCGGAGGATTTTTTCCAGACTAAAAATAAATAAATCTCTCATCTCAGGGGGATATGAGGGGGGGGAGCTCGGTAATTAGAAAATACTACTGGTTTTCTACTGATACAAAGCTTAATGCTAAATCCTGAAGTAACCCTTTAACACTGTCCAACGTTTGGAGGTTTAAAACTTTTACACACAAAACATACAGAGCTTTTTTTCCAACCTTACTAAAATCACCAAGTTGGGGTGCCTCAAAAGACAACAGTCCACCCTCCGTTTCATTCCATAATCCCGTATCTGCAGAAATAGACAATTCTGGGAAGGAAAAACAGTCTTCTTCTTCATCATGTGTTCCTAGAGACAGTCTGTAATCCGAAGGCAGGGCTTTAATTAACTGAGTCAGAAAATTCTGGGCGAGCCGAATTGATCTTATACCCAGTTTTTCGGCCAAAACGTCAGCAGATATCATCCATCCTGAGATAAAAATTGACCAACTTTTAATAACTTTGCAGTCTTTAGAGTATTCCTTAGAGATATTGATTTTAAAATATTCAAGTCCAATGCAGGATTGACAAGAATTGGTTCTTCATTCAACCACACTCTCTGCACACCATTTTGCTCTCGAGAAACTCTGAAAACTGTCCAAGATGTTAAAATTGACCTGTAAAAGACTGTTAATCCAGAGAGGTCTATCTTGTTTATTTCCATGAGGAATAAATGGCGGTCTAGACCCATATTTCCCGCTCTTCTCAGTAGGGTACAGGCGACTTCAGCCCAGCTCACATCTTCCCCATACAGGAGTTTTTTCACGGTCTGGAGTCTGAAGGCTTTGACTCTGGACCTTATATCTATTAGTCCTTGTCCTCCCTCTTGTATAGGTAGATATAGCACCGATGCCTTCAACCAGTGCTGTCCCGACCAGAAGAAATCTACCAGGCACTTTTGTATTCTTCTTACTATATCTCCTGGAGGTTGCAAAATCCTCATTCTATGCCACAAGGACGCTGCAGCCAGATTGTTACAGACAAGCACTCTTCCCCTGTAGGACAGCTGGGGTAGCATCCATTTCCAGTAAGACAACCTTGCACACACTTTCTCCACCAAACCCTCCCAATTCCTTTTCCTAAATTCTTCCGTCCCTAAAAAAAACTCCTAAATATTTAAAACCTGCCCTCCCCCATTTTAAATCACCCGGTAGAACTGGACTTTGAGGTTCTTGACCACACCATAGTGCATCGCTTTTGCCCCAATTGACTTTAGCTGAACATGCTTTATTATAACACTCTAATGCTTTTTCTAACACTCTGACATCATTTTGATCTCTAATTAGAACAGTAACATCATCTCCATAAACAAAGTTTGATCGGTTGCTGAAAAAAAGATGCATTGACATTCAACCCTTTTAGCTCTCTTCTCAGTCTGCACAACAGAGGCTCAATCGCTATACTATAAAGAAGACCAGACAGAGGACAACCTTGCCTAATTCCCCTCTGTACTTTTATCGGAGAACTGAGGCCACCAGCCATTTTTACCATACATGTGGCTTCAGTATATAGCATTTTTACTGTAGAAATAAAATTGTCCCCAAAACCAAAAGCTTTTAACGTCTTAAACAGAAAAAAATGATCAACCCTATCAAAGGCCTTTTCCTGATCTAAAGACAAAAGACCAACATTAGTGCCATTTATAACAGCAAAGTCTATAACGTCCCGCACTAAATGTAGATTATCATAATTACATCTATTTTTTATACAATAAGACTGATCTTTGTGAACAATTCCATGCAGTACACCATTTAATCTATTAGCTAGAACTTTGGAGAAAATTTTATAGTCCGAGCACAAAATTGCCACCGGCCTCCAGTTCTTTAATAGTGTCAAATCACCTTTTTTGGGGAGCAGCGTTAAAACTGCACGCTGACAACTTGTAGGAAGGATTCCTTTACTTAGACAATTTTGAAGAACTTCAAAAAAATCTTTTCCAATAATGTTCCAAAAATATTTATAAAAATCAGCAGATAATCCATCCAGTCCTGGCGCACGGCCTGAGGAGAGACCCATGACAGCTGTGGTAACCTCCTCAAAGTTTAGTCCCGTTTCTAGAAGAAGTCTTTCTCTTTGAGTTTAGGAAGATCTTGCAACAGTTCATTTCTGCATTGTTCATCTGCATTTTCAGCAGCATATAATTCAGAATAGAATTCAACAGCAATTCCTCTCATCTCCACCGGGTCTGAGGTGTCATGTCCATTAGTGTCTCTTTTAAGCAAAACATCAGTTTTTCTTGCCCAGCTTTACGCTCCAAATTAAAAAAGAAAGTTGTAGGACCATCCACATCTCTTATTGCAGTGAACCTGCTCCTCACAAGCGCTCCTTTGACCTTTTCATTTAGAATTGAACTCAGTTGATTTTTTTTTTCTTTTCCCACAATACTTTTAAATTTGTAGGTTCACTTTCAATCATGTCTTTTTCAATCTCCATAACTTCTTTTTCTAGATAATCTAAAGTACTTTTTAAAACCAGCGAGGAATGAGATGTATATTGCTGACAAAAATTCCTTATATGCACTTTCCCAACTTCCCACCACTGAGTAATGTCTTCATAATAATTTTTCTCTCTTTTCCAGGTCTCCCAAAAACTATTAAAATATTTCACAGAAATTTTTATCTTCTAATAATTTGATATTAAAATGCCAGTAGCAGCTTTTACGAATTGTTCTATCTAATGTGCATTCAACTGTGATTTATGATCAGAAATTGATGTTGGTATTATAGCAGTTTTTATAATTCTATTTCTCGTATTTTGTGATACATAAATCCTATCTAACCGTGCAGCAAAAACTCTATTATTATTGACTTTCACCCACGTGTACTGCCGTGTTGTAGGGTTGTATTCTCTCCACACGTCTGAGAAATGCAAACTTTCAATTATACTGTCTAAACAGAAAGATGATTGTGCATGATGTTCTTCCCCATTTCTGTCTAGAGTAAAATTTAAGGTACAATTCCAATCTCCGCCCATAATAATAAAATCATCATCTTGCTGCTGTTTTAGAAAGAGTCCTAATTTTTTAAAAAGCTGTACTCTATCTGCTCCTATATTTGATGCATAAATATTAACAAACAGAAAGTGAAGATTACTAATTTCAGCCCTTACAATTAAACATCTTCCTGGTTGTAACTTTTTTTTTAAATTATTTTTGCTTTTGTCTCAGGGGAAAATAACACTGCCACTCCAGCACTTAAATTAGTACCATGACTAAGAGCTTTCTCTCCTTTCCACCATAAATCCCAGTCAACTTCATTACTTTGGTCACTGTGAGATTCTTGTAAAAATAAAACACTTACATTTTTTATAAGAATTAGTTCTGATAATATATTATTTTTCCTTCCATCCCTCATTCCATTCACATTTAGGGATCCCACCTGCATGCCCTTCATGAGGAAAGTAAGGAGAAAAAGAAAACAGAAAAGGTAGAAGCAAGCTCTGTTTAACAACATGTTTACTTATGTCTTTCCCCTCGTTAGTCCTCCCTTTCCTTTCTTTTTACCTTGTCTTATTGAGGTTATATGTTTTTTAAGGCGAAACCTCTTTTGCTGTGAGAGCTCCTCATAACTGCTCACTTTCCTGGCCTTCATCACGGAAGCAACAAATTTATCAATATCAGGGAAAAAAAATCCCTATTTCTACTCCTGTTTTTCCTTTGGTTGCATCAAGAAATGAATTGATTTGTTCAACAGTATACAAGTCTCTATCATCCATTTTATCTAACCACTCCTCACTATCTTTCATTCCATCATCAGTACACTGAGACAAGTTATCCAATTCATCATCCATTTTTTCCTCTGAGCCTCCTACCTGTGATTCCTCATTAATCTCACATACATTTTCAACACCACTCTGTTCCTCACAGTCATCAATAACATCAGTAGTTTCCTTCTCAGCACTATCTGCAGCAGCACTGCATCCAGGCTGCACATTCTCATCATTAACATTATTCTCAATCACCTCGTTCAGCTCGTTCACTTCCTCTGTCGCCCCTCCAGCTTTCTCCTCATTCCCCTGACTCTCAGTTTGCTGTTCGGCTTTTTTCGTTTGTGTCCGATTTCTCCGCATTCAAAACATTTAAAGTTCTCCGCGCTTGCATAAACCATGTAAGAATTCTCTCCATGGTTTATACGAAAAGACACCTCCAAGTTACGTTCCGGCGAACTCAAAAACATATACACCTGTCTTCTAAAGGAAAGTACATGTTTTAGTGCAGCGTTTTTACAGCCCAATGAAATAAATTTTACCGGGCTCGCAATTTTTCCGAATCTCTGTAATTCCTTCATAATCACATCATTGGGGATAAACGTCGGAATGTTTGAGATTATGATTTTCGTCGCCGGGGCAGATAGCGGGGTTACTGTGACAAAGGTAGGCCTACCTTTTACCCATACACCGCTCACGGTCAATTTATTAATCAACATTTCCGTTTTTAGAAACACCACCACAGCTTTGTTCATACGCGAAGCCGAGATGATATTCTCAAACCCTACCTGCTCTCCAACAACTAGGAGCAGCTCCTCCACTGTCACCCCAGGTTCTGGTACACATCTGCACCTGTTCCGAAGCGACAGGCCTTGCGTTCCTTGACTGGGAACAGACGCCATATCGGCGTCTTACACTAATGAACAAACAACTTTTTTTTTTTTTTTTTTTTTTTTTAAACTACCGAGGGGAAAGGAAAAATAAGAAAAATAGGAAAAAAAAAACTATTGTTTTATATAGAGAAACCACTTTTTCCCGCACTCGCTCAGAGCAACATGCTCAGCTCTCACACACTCCCAACACGCACACCGGAAGTGAGAGAGAGAGAGCCAAATAAAGCCAAATTTTTGCCTGTTTTGTAGATTTTAAGAAAGCATTTGATTCAATCTGGCATGAAGGATTATTCTGTAAACTTATTGACAGCGGTGTAGGGGGAAAATTTTATGATGTCATCAAATCAATGTACACAGCCAGTCAATGCGCTGTTAAAATTGGCAACAAAAGAACCAAATTTTTCCTTCAACGGCGAGGAGTGAGACAGGGCTGCAGTTTAAGCCCCACCCTCTTCAACATGTATATCAATCAGTTGGCACAAACTATTGAACAATCTCCCGTTCGAGGTCTCACTTTACATGACACAGAAATAAAGTGTCTCCTCTACGCAGATGATCTGGTTCTCCTGTCGCCCACTAAAGAGGGGCTACAGCAGAGCCTGGCATTACTGGAGAGTTACTGTCAGACCTGGGCCCTGACAGTCAACCACCAAAAAACCAAAGTCATGATCTTCCAAAAGCGATCCAGATCTCAGGGACTAACAAACACTTTTTCATTATCAAACAGAAGCATTGAAATCACAAAGACATACAATTACCTCAGCCTAAAAATCAGTTCTACAGGTAATTTTGCTTTGGCTGTGAACGAACTCAAAGAGAAAGCACAAAGGGCGTTTTATGCCATTAAAAAATCCATTAAAATTGATATTCCGATCAGGATCTGGCTCAAAATATTCAAATCAGTCATCGAACCAATTGCATTATATGGCAGTGAAGTGTGGGGTCCACCTGTAAAATATGACTATTTAAATTTGGAAAAACATCCCATTGAAACTCTGCATCTGGAATTTTGTAAAAGAATCATTTATGTCCAAAGAAAAGCCCCGAATAATGGATGCAGGGCAGAATTAGGCCAATACCCTCTCCTTTTGAACATTCAGAAAAGAGCCATCAAATTCTGGAAGCATCTAAAGACAAGTGACCCCAACACATACCATTATAAAGCCCTAAAACACCAAGAGCTGAGCGGGGTGAAGAGTCCCCTATGCCAGCTTGTCCTGAGACTGACTGATGTCACACCTGAGGAGATCGGCCAGTCTCAGGATAACGGCACACTCACAAACATTCGGCCTAACCAAATTATACACAAAGAAAAGGAAAAATACCTCACGCATTGGACAAACACCATTAAAACCCAACACAAACTGGAATGTTATTCAGCACTAAATCGAGAGTACACGGTGGCAAACTATCTGACCACAGTGACTGACAGAATATTAAGAAAAGCACTGACGATGTACAGACTCAGCGAGCACAGTCTGGCCATAGAGACGGGCCGCCGCAGACAGACATGGCTGCCCCGCGAGGACAGACTGTGCTCCCAATGCATCCTGGGAGTGATTGAGACAGAACTGCACTTCCTCACAGAATGCCCAAAATACCAACCAATTAGAAACAAATATTACCCCAAAATTAACAGCATATGTCCAGATTTCAATGACTTCACCCCGACACAAAAAATGTGTTTTATTCTTGGTGAAAAAGAGGAATGTGCAAATATAGCCACAAGATTTGTAGTATCCTGTAGAAACCTGCGGGACAACCAGAACTCAAATCATTAACAACACATGATGTATCGATGACCCCTGACCCCAATCCCCTACCCCTGTTACTGACCCTATATAATGTTGCATGTTATTTCTTTATAGATATTATTGTTGTCATGTCCTAGTTTAGTTCCTGTTCTGTTTTTCTATGTAATTGCTTTGGCAATACAAAATGTCTTTGTCATGCCAATAAAGCTCGTTAAACTGAAAAAAAAAAAAAAACAATTAAATTGAAAAAAAAATTGAGAGAGAGAGAGAGAGAGAGAGAGAGAGAGAGAGAGATTGTGTGTTATTTCAGATAAAATCACTTTGAAGTAAGTTTCAGGTGATCTGAATGTGATGTCATCATTTGTGTGTGTTTGTGTTTTTATAGTGTGGATCATGGAGGAGAGTTCAGGATTACAGCAGGACTACACAAATGTAGGTCAACACACACACACACACACACACACTCACTCACTCACACACACACACACACACTCTCTCACACACACACACTGTCACTCACTCACACACATAGACACACACTCTCTTACACACACTCACACAAACACACACACTCATACACAGTAACAAACACTTACACACAAACACTCACACTCTCACACACTTACACACACACAGACACTCACTCACTCACACACACACACATACAAACACATACTCTCTCACACACACACAAGCAGACACGCGCTCACACACACAAACACACTCACACACAAACACTCATACACAC
>JAVLUX010000245.1:3445000-3490000 GCA_032164185.1 Moxostoma hubbsi
AACATTCATTTTTTAACATTGGTTTTACTGCTGCACTGTACATTCCCTTACCATGAAGTCCTGTAACTCTGGATCAGTCACTCCAGAACTGGCATCAGATAGTTGAGGATGTGTTTGTGCTGTCCATGGTGGGGTCCATGAAGTCCCTGCAGTTCCCAACACAACAAAAAAACTTTTGACTAATCTGACAGTTACACCAAACTGAGACAAAGTTGATGCTGCTGAAATAGTCATAAATATCAGTAATAACTTTGATTTACAATCCTAAAATATCCAGCTGTAACATGAAGAATCATACAGAGAGGGAATTAAAGAATGAGGTTTGTGCACAAAAACAAGATAAAAAGAAGAAGATATTTTCCATGCGACTGATACTTCAAGCAAAACATCCCCTATAATAATAGAGTCGCATTCTGCACAGATGGAGCTGCTTCAATGATGGAAAATAAGGATTCAATGCATGTGTGAAGGAAAAGTCTCCTCACTGTCTTGTGTTTCGCTGGATGATACACCGTCAAGCACTGACCAGCAAACACCTCTCCGATGAGCTGAATTAAATGCTCAAGACGTCAACTTTATTAAAGTCTGTAATGAGAATGGGGATGTAACAAATGACCATAAACTAATTTCCAATTACTGCTGTGAATTTTTTAAGAAAATATATACATCCAATTATTCTCAAACAGTATCTGATGCTTTTCTTTTTTTATATATAGAGGTGAAAACTATTGATAAAAATGAAAATGAACTTTGTGATATGCCAATTTCTGTTGAGGAAGTGATAAAGGCATTTAATCATTTAAAAAGTAATACATCGCCAGGCACAGATGGTTTGACCACAGAATTTCATAAGCAATTTACTAAAGATTTGGCCCTTTTTTTTGCTTAAGATGTTTAATGAAATTATTAGTAATCAATGCCTTACACCTACCTTGAATCAAGGGTTAATCACATTAATACCCAAACAAAAAAAGGATTTACTTATTCTCGAAAATTGGCATCCAATTAGTTTACTGAACAATTATTATAAAGTATTTGCAATGATATTCGCTAAAAGACTCAAAGCTGTTTTAGATTCAGTTATTGAAGAAACACAATCTGGCTTTATGAGGAAAAGGCATATTACAAACATTAGATTAGTTTTAGATATTTTGGATTATCCTGAATTTAATGTAGATCATGTTTTTTTTTTCTTTTTCTTGATTTTTTGTAAGGCTTTTTGACTCGATGTAGATGTATAGTTTTGAGTCACTTACAAAATTTGGTTTTGGAAATTTCTTCACTAGGGCAATTAAAACCCTTTATAAGAACAGCAACAGTTCAATTAAATTGTTATTTGGCACATCTAGTAGGTTTCATTTATCTAGAGGTATTAGGCAGGGTTGCCCTGTCTCTCCATATTTATTTTTGATAATAAGTCAACTCCTTGCTAATCATATAAGTACGATTAAAGGCATGACTATTGCTGATAGAGAACTAGTTATAACACAATGAGCAGATGGCACCACCCTCTCTCTCCAAAATGATAACCAAATACCCATCGCAATTAAAGTAATAGAAGAGTTTTCTAAAGCATCTGATGTTTATTTGAATGTAAAGAAGTGTGAACTGATGGCGGTCAAAGAATGTTCAGTGGCATATTATTGTAACATTACAGTCAAAACAGAAGTTAAATACCTCGGAATTACAATAAATAAGAATCAACAGAATAGAAGTTCATTACATTTGAATCCTATTATCCAAAAGACTCGGAGGAAGTTTAATCAACGGCTTATAAGAGACTTGTCATTAAGAGGGAGAGTTTTGGTTTCTAAAGCAGATATCCCAGTTAACTTATACAGCTGTGGCTCTTCATGTTGATGATAAGATATTGAAGGAGAATGATAAGATGCTTTTTGATTTTGTTTGGAAAAATAGGATGCATTATATAAGAAAAACAATCATAATGAACTCATATGAAAATGTTGGTCTTAATTTCCTGAACTTCGCTACTTTAAATAATACATTTAAAATCAGTTGGATTAAACGAATAGTAAGTATCCAGTATTTATTTGGAATATTATTCCCCTCCATATTTTATCTAGTTTGGGTGGCATAAATTTCTTCCTTGTTTGCAATTTTTATATTAACAAAATCCCTGTGACACTTCCTGCATTTCATTGTCAAGCTTTTCTAGCATGGAGTTTAATTTACAAACACAATTTTTCACCTCGCCAGTACTTTATCTGGAATAATAAGGACTTTCTTTTTAAACAAAAGTCTACTTTCTTTGAAAACTGCTTTCGAAATAATATTGTTTTGGTGGACCATTTATTCAACACAGATGGCCTTCTTTTTACTTATAAGGAATTCATGGCAAAATATAATATTCCCAAACCACCAAGGGAATTCACAACTATCTTTGGTGCGATTTCTTCTAAAATATGCATGTTGTTTAAACAGCCAAAAAGATTAGATTACCAGCAACTCCCACCCCTCTCACCAAATAACTTATAATAAAATATGTTTCTCCTGTCATTACAATAATTATAACAGATCGATAAGAGCCCCTTTCCAGCAGGATGTTGTTTCGAAACCAAATGTAATTGCATATTGGAGTCAGTTTGTGAGTGATGTTGACTGGACAAAAGTCTGTCTTCTGCCCAATCACTATCTCTTAACAAACAAGGTTAAAGAAGTGTCTTTTAAACTCCTTCACAGAATATGCCCTGCTAAACATCATTTAACCAAGTTTAAAAAAGATATAGATGAAAGTTGTAGCTTTTGCCAGCAGAAGCCAGAGACAGCTGTTCATTAATTTTGGGAATGCCGTGTCATTTTTTTGGCAAAATGTACTTGATTTTATTGTTGGAAATGTTGATGAACATTTTAAATTACAGTGGAAAGATGTTCTTTTAGGTATTATTATAAACTCCAAAGATAAACAAACACACACTTATTTTATATATTTTTTATTTTAATGGCTGTATATTTTTAGGAAGAAACCCTTTTTTTATAGTATTTAAAAATGAAGTGAAGCATTATATTGAGTCAATATTGCCCTCGGAGAAACAAAAAGCTACTCGAGTTTTACAAGCATGTACACTTTTCAAAATATTCTTAGAATATTATTTATACCTCCCCTAGCATTTGAAATGTTGTGTTGTATTGTATTTGTATTGTTTGTCTTTATATTTTCTTCAATAATAATAAAAAAGAAACAACTGGAAGTATTCAGCAAACGGCCGAAGAAGATGTTTATGAAAGAAGAAACAGCACGTGGGTGATAATCCAGAGGAATCTTTATGGTGAGTTTATTTGGTTTTTGATGATCATTGTTTATTCTTTGAGTCACACTTTTCGTAAATTAGTCGATATAGGCAAAATAGATACTACTACTACCTTTTCTTTGTAAGTTATCAACATTCCTGTATGTTTAAATCTAGCTGTATTTTTAATCCTGTTACATCTAATGAATATGTTTTTGTCTTTTGTTGCGATGGATTTTGCTGGATTTTTGAAATTGCGTTTGGAAGTTGTGCATATGATTCTGTAGCCTTGTTAGCCAGATTACCATTAATACTGTACTGAGGGCAATTGCCCTAACAGTTGAAGATTGCTTTATAGAATATTCCGAGGAGATAATGATTATTGATCATATAGGGGAGTTTCATTGCTGTGCAGCAGTTGCAATACACTAAAAAAAAATAAAGTAGAAGAAAAAAATGAATTGTCTATTTCATTGTTCATTATTAAATTGCTTTTTATGAATCTGATAATTCACATTTGAGTATTTTCATGCAGTGTAGGTATACACCTGTGCCAGTCCACCATTAGGCCTTTTTCTTTTGTGGATATTAATCAAAATCACAGTCATGAACACTGTAACTGCTGCTATTATGATTGTTCTTACATCTGTAAGAACAGATGTAGTGGTGGTGGTGGTCTAAAGCACATAACTGGCAATCTGGTAATCAGAAGGTCGCTGGTTTGATCCCCACAGCCATCACCATTGTGGCCTTGAGCAAGACACTTAACTCCAGGTTGCTACGGGGGGATTGTCCCTGTAATAAGTGCACTGTAAGTCACTTTGGATAAAAGTGTCTGTTAAATGCATAAATGTAAATGTAAATCTGTTCTTGATTTTTCACGGCAATTCCTGCATTTTCCATCTGCAGAATGACAAATGACAAAAATATAAACACATTATACAAACACCTTTAAATTGTTTTGAAAATGTATATTAAAATTCAGGAACTATTTATACTTTACTATTTTACAAATATGCATCAGCAAGCTAGACAATGTCAATCATCCTTATTCACTCAATCCTGAAGATATGATCATATTTACCCTACTCTGATATAACCGGCTCTTTTACACTGATGTGATTGACATGACACTCAAAACCCTCTTTCTCATTTCTGTGGATCTCCACACTGATTCTCAGCTGAAAGGTTTCATCACCGTTTGGTCTGATTCCAGAAGAGTTTACATGATCCAGTTTAATGTCGTTCAACATCATATTCATCTCCAGGTGTTTGGGGTAGAAACCAGTGGCCAGACAGGTCAGAATCAACTTGTTTTGGTCTTGAGGAGATTCAACAGCAAACATCTCAACATCTGGATGAGCTGGAGCCAAAAGAACCAACAATAAATACTGATATAATTCATCATAAAGAATAATTCAGGATATATGCATCAAATTCCAGAGACTTATGACAACATGAACACGTTCAAATGTTCATATTTGATTCATTTCCTCAGTTTCTTTAATTAGCTTTTGTACAGGACATACATTGTTTAAAACTGCTAGAACTACTATTACTACTAAATCTGATTGAAACATACTTCTTTGAGTATTATTAAATGTGGAGATCCAGTTCATGAGTTGATCCTTGATGATTTGGTTTCATATTGTTTGATGGTCCCACTTCAGTTTGGTTTCTTTGGCTTTGGGATTTTTATTGATCCACTGTGTTGTGTTAAAATTAAAGGCAATAAAATCTTCTCCATCATATTGATACTCATCAAACACCTTCAGATTCTTGATTGCTCCATCAGGAAGTTTCTCCACCTCACATCCAACTCTTCTCTGAAGTACATGAAGCTCTACAATCACAAGACAAATATTGATTAGAATCTCACACAAATGATAGATTATTACAGTTTCATAACATATCTGATGATTGATCAGAGAAAACCCATTAAACTCAATGTGTTTCTCTGTTTAACTAAGGGTTTCTTCCGCTAATTTAACTGATATTAACATATTCACCAGTTGCTAATATCACCGTTATGACGGCAATCACCGACAACTAGCCAAAAGCTAAAAAATAAAAAAAGACAAAAAAAAATGACTGTTAATAAAACTCTCTTTAATCAGGAGACACATGTTAGTATGCTGTTAACATTACAAGTCAAAACATTTGAAAATGTCTCTGTTTTATATAATAAAATATAATATAATATAAATATAATAATACAAACTGACCTTTTCGATGAATCGCCGTTGTAAACGTTCATTCTCAGTTGTCCTTTATCTCAGTTCACCAAATAGTATGGAAAAAAATATTTGAAAAGAAATCTCTCTTGCCATTGGTCAGTTTTTTGTGGGCAGGTTCACTACTGTAAATGGATTTACATGTACAGAAGAAATACTGTAGAATTACAGTAATGACCATATATTTTCCCATAATCCTTTGCTATTTACAGTAATGTACTGTATGCACATTTTACAGTATCTTGCTGTACGTATTACAGTAAAATACCGTTCAAATTACAAAAATCAGTTACAGTGTATATTCGCAAATCCGTTATAAATTCGCTTAAAAAAGGCGGCCTTGATTTTCTAGATTTTTCTACTTTATATAATACCTTTAATATTAATAGTTTGAATAAATCTTCTTGACCAAATTGGGGGCCTCTCTTTGTTTTATTAATGTGTGATTATAAGATAGACAAAATGCCAGTAAAATGATCTTTCATGCACAAGCTTTATTGGCTTCATCTACAAGCACAATTTTTCTCAGCAATGTTATTTTATTTGGAATAAACAATGTATTTTGTATAAGCACAAGTATTTTTTTTTTAAGCTGGTTTGATAGAGGTATAGTTTTAGTCTGTCAGTTGTTTAACTCTCAGGGATACCTCATGACCCCTGACAAATCTCTTTCTCTGTTCTGACCAACAGAACATATGTGGAGGCAGGGTGTGATGTTCAGTCGTATGTCTCTTATTTTGTTAAAGAATTGCAGAAAACTATCACACAAAGCTGCCGACTCACCCTGAGGAAATATACTAAAGCTGGTTTACTTCCGCATTTATGGTATTGAAGAGATCCAGTTCTCAATACATGAGAGAATTCCCCGCGAGTCTCAAGAAGATTAAATGTCGTTTTAATCACAGCGATTTCTCTCTCTTCTCTGCAGGAAATTGTAAATAATATGAAGCCTACTGGCTCTTTATTTGACGTAATTCCTCCCTGGATTTTTAAAGATGTTTTTAAGTCAATTTGGCATATCCTTTTAGATTTAATCAACAAAAGTCTTGAATTAGGAACTGCACCTGATCATTTGAAACATGCCTCTGTTCAGCCACTGCTTAAACGGACAAGTTTATACCCAACAACTTTCTCAAATTTCAGACCTGTCTCTACTGGAGAAGGCAGTTTTTCAGCACATGTACAATTTCTTGGAAGAAAATGAGATATGTGAAATGTTTCAATCAGGCTTCAGGAGACACCAGCACTGGTTAAGGTGTTAAATGATGTTGACTCTGGTCATTTTTCAATGCTTGTGCTCCTCGATCTAGTGCTGCCTTTGACACAACTGACCACATTGTTCTGCTCTCGTGTTTAGGATATTGTGTATCCAAGCTAATGCTCTGAAGTGGTTCCAGTCCTATTTTAATAACAGAAGATTCTTAGTGAATATTGGTGAATTCTCATCAGGTGTAGAGCCATTTACTTGTGGAATTCCACAGGGCTCTATCCTGACCCCGATTTTATTTGCACTTTACATGTTCCCACTAGGCATGATTTTTAAGAAATATGACAATTCGTTCCACTGTTATGTGGACGATACTCAAATCTATCTTCCACTAAAACAAAACACAAACTGCTTAGACACTTCCCTAGTCTGTCTATCTGATCTAAAGGCCTGGCTGTCCTTAAACTTTCTACATTTAAATGAAAGTAAGTCTGAGGTGATAGTATTTGGCCCCTCTGAATCCCAACAAACTTCTAACATTGATTTTAGGCTCTCAATATGTAAAAACGTATGTAAAAACACATGGCAGTCTATGTGTATAGTGTAATGAGCAGTCCATTAGTAATGGGTAATGAGTTAGTCCAGCAGGTGGCAGTAATGGATTGTATAAAGTTAGGTGCATTTGCTATGGAAGTGGTAATTTGTATATGATGTGTGTTCCACGTGGAATAAAGACGCCAGTACCAGCAAACCTTTTCTCTTTATTTGTTGTATGGATATGTTGTTATTTTACAATAACTTCTTAATACTTCTGAAGTTACTCCAGAAGTAGTGGTGTAGTAGTGTCTGAGGAGGTGGACATACAATGAATTTATGAAAAACACATGCACCCGATCTCTAAAATTAATTTACATTTATATACAGTTCATGTCAAATGTGTAAGAAAATCCAAAAATTGGAAGTTTATTCACATAAACTTACTAAATGTATATGAGTGTAAGTTTATTGCTGGCATGGTGTAGTACACTGCTAAAATCAATGTTATAGTAAATTCAGGTTAAATATGTATTTAAATTAATAGGTGATATTAATGTTGCTTTCATTAGGCTACTATGAACATTGTTAATTATGTATTATTATTTTAACTAATAAACATTCATAATATGTAAAAAAAAAAACTGTTAAATTAAACAATTTATAAAATACAATATATAATCACTGAATGATACACCATCAAGCACTGACCAGCAAACACCTCTCTGATGAGCTGAATAAAATGCTCAAGACGTCAACTTTATTAAAGCCCATCCGGTGAACAAACAAATCTTTGTGGAGCTGTGTGAAGATGAGGAGCACCAGACACTCCTCCTTCATACCCACGTGTGCTGCCTATCAAGGGGACAAGTGTTAGTTCATTTTATTGAACTGAAAGAAAAAATAAAGGAGTTCCTGAAACTGAACAACCAGAACATTTACCTGAATCCTTGAGAAAAGAGTTCACACGTCACATGGATCTGCTACAGGAAGAGATGACGTCACGATTCTCGGACGTTGATGAACATGTCGCCAAATGCACACGAGTAATGGATCCATTCACCGCAAAGGAGGAGGACGTGGAGTATTTAGAAGTGAAGGACGAGCTCTTGGATTTTGAGACAAATTCTCTTCTGAAGAGATTCTTTACCGAACACGGGTACAAACGGTTCTGGCTCGTGAAAGGACCCGACTTCCCGCCTAATCTTGCGCACCATGCCACAACCAGACTCATCCTGCCGTTTGCTACAACATATCTGTCGGAGACTGCTTTTAGCTCTCTGCTAACCATCAAAACGAAGCCACACAACAAACTATACGTGCACAATGACTTTCATCTGACTGTCACGAAAATCACACCTGATATCCAATCTCTAGATCAAGAAATGCAGGACCAGAACATTAAATATCCACACTTAAAAACAAAGACACCATTACATCAGGAATACAAGAAATTACATGAATAAATATGCATATCATTTATATCATTTATAAATATGCAATTAACATTTATTTGGTCATTGATCTTAAATTATTTGCTGTATTTATTTTTTGTTTATACAAGTTTTTTAGGTTAATAATACAATAAATTCGTTTGATAAGATGAGGTGATTTTTTTTTTGATTACTTGATATTCACATTAACTGAATATAATTTGCTCCTGTTATTTTTTCATCAGTTTTATAAAATAAAAGTGGAGTTTGTTGTTGAAAAGAAAAATCTTGTGAATCGTTGCATGTTGCCGCTGATTGTTTTTATTCTGCTGTTGTTGCATTTATTAAAAACTTCACAACTGATTATGTAATTCCTGTCAGTAAATGAAATGTGTGTCTGATCGGGTCCTTAAGGATTTTGGATGTTAAAATAGGGGTCTCCTGGAATAAAGGTTGTGAACCATTGGGTTAGAGTATGAACAAACACTGTGTGATGTTCCTCCATGGATATTTCCAATGTGGACTTGCAACTCGTAGATCAGAATGGACTGACAGCAATGCAGATAACACTGAATATTTGGTTCAAGATTATGAAAATAAGAATTATTATAACTATATGCCAATATTTATTGATGATCTAAAGATCCAGAGTGTAGCTCCCTCCAATGATAGTCATGAGGCTCGAGGTCATGGATAAAAGACTGGGTTTAATCCATCCAAAAGAACTGGGTTAAAGGAAGGAATTATATAAATAAAAGCATGTGAATGTCCTTCGTCTACATTTGAAGCTCCACATGGCTATACAAGTCAGTAACACAGTATATCACTGTATCAGGCAGCAAAAACTTTTCACAATATAACGTTTTGTACTTAGAAACAACATACAGAAACAAAGCATGTAAAATTGATCACTTATAAAACATTTAATGCACTAAAGATACCGTACACACAGTGTGTAAAATTATGGCACTTAAACATGCCAAAAGAAATCACCACAGTGATATAAAACTAATTTACCATTGCAACCTTTACCAAATAAACATAAACTTCAGTCAAAAACATACCTCGCTGCCTGTCTCTTATGAGGGGCTAAATCTTCCTGTATTTTTCTCCTCGTCTACTTTCTTCTAAGTTTGTCTGCTAACATGTTTATTACTTTGTGTGGCTGTCGCTGATTTCATTTCTGTCTTCTTTTGGCGCTTCGCTCAGCTGGTGTTTTCTTAATTAGTTCCGGGCGGAACACTAGCGCCGCGATTAATAGTTCCGTCCTCAAACTACTATTACTATAGGTACCAAAAAGCAGTTGGATAAACAGCTATAATTTAAACTGTCGATGGGAGGCAGTTACACAGAGTGTGCATACCTGAGTTTGATGTAGTCATATGCAAAATAATTAATGACAGATTATCTGTATTTACAGCAGAAATAGCAGCTATAATATTAGTGTTGCAATGGATAGAAGAAGTAAGGCCTGAGAGAGTTTCATTTGTTCTGACTCTATTGCAGCTCTTAATAGTTTCAGTTCAAAAGAAACAATAAGAGATAATTTATTAATGGAGATATTTATGATAATGCTGAGAATACAAAGAGTTGTAATTAATGTACAGTTTTGTTGGGTTGCTGCTGATGTTGGTGTGGAGGGTGATGAGATAGCAGATGGGATGCAAAGAGAGTGTTGAAATTAAAGGACAATGAAATAATGAAAGTTCCCTTTGGAAAAGATGAGGCCAAATGGAAGAACGGCAGTGAGGGAATCGCAGCAGAAGAAGTGGGACACAGATAGCAAACAGAAATCAATTAAGCTGAAGATGCTCAAAGGAAAATGCAGAAGAGAAGAAGCAATTTTTTTCAAGATTAAGTCTCGGACATTCTGGATTAAAATCAACCCTTTGTTTAATGGCAAAGTGAATATCAGATACATGTGATGTTTGTAATGTTCCTGAAAATGTTGAACATGTCACAATGAAGTGTAATATAATTCAGAGAGGAACATTTTATGTGATAAGATGTTTGAGCTGGAACGAGGATGAAAATTACAAGAGATTTTAGGGATGGGTGAGAAAATGAGGGAATGTTGTAAATCTCTCTTTACTCTTCTTAAAGATACAGGATTTATTTATTTATTGAGTAAACTGAAGTACATAAAGTCCTGATGTTGCACACTTCAGTACAGCAGATGGAGGATCAATCTAAACACGTTGTTTTGTGACCGCCGTTAAACTCAGAGAGAAAATGCAGTGAGGTATCAATCAAAAAATAAAGAAATAGGTCAAGAAAACATATTCAAGACTTATAAGAGATCTCAGGCAGCTGTTGGAAAGAATTTACTGGAGACCATTTTGTGATGAAATTGGTGAAAGTTTAAATATAAGTGGTTTATGGGGCATGATTAGAAAAATGGGAGGGATTGAAATGCACAGAACGTAATAGTAGATGGGGAGAAATATCTCATTTCTGAGGCACTGACAAAAGCATTTGTTCAAATACATAGCAATATTAATATATCAGAGGATATGAAAATACAAAGAGAACAAACTATGAGAGAAAATATGCATATCATGGTCCAAAGAGTGTCTTCTGGATGTACTTTGGATGTAGATTTGATGTTATATGAACTTAAGCAAGCATAGGTATAAGACAGACCTCTCTAGGAAAAGACGATATACGCTATGAAATGATAAATCATCTATCAGATATATCATTGAATAATATATTACATATTTTTAATAAGGTGTGGAAACTAGGAAAGCTCCCAACTTCTTGGAAACATGGAAACTTGGAAACAATAAATTCCTAACAATGAACAGGACAATAGGCACCAGGGCCGGCGATTGCTATAGGCGAACTAGGCGGTTGCCTAGGGCGACAAATGTGTTGAGGGCGCGAGCGCCCTCTAGGGTCGCCGTTACGTTACAAACGGGGGGCGCAAAACTCAATCTCGCCTACGGCAACCAAAGGGCTAGAGCCGGCCCTGATAGGCACAGTGTGAGACAGTGCAGCGCCGACCAGTACAGTAGTGCAAAAAAAGATGACAGTTACTAAATGCCAAATGTAAACATAACATACTATGAGATAGTGTTCTATGCACATAGCAGTTATTGAGGTAGCAGACAGTTATAAAGTGACAGTAATTAAAGTGCAACTCAGGACACGTGTGTGTGTGTCAAACCAGTCTCTGAGTATAGAGGAGTCTGATGGCTTGGGGGAGAAGCTGTTACACAGTCTGGCCGTGAGGGCCCGAATGCTTCGGTACCTCTTGCCAGACGGCAGGAGGGTGAAGAGTTTGTGTGAGGGGTGTGCGGGGTCCTCCACAATGCTGGTTGCTTTGCGGATACAGTGTTTTATGTAAATGTCTTTGATGGAGGGAAGAGAGACCCCAATGACCTTCTCAGCTGTCCTCACTATCCTCTGCAGGGCTTTGCTGTCCGAACCGGTGCAAGTCCCAAACCAGGCAGTGATGCAGCTGCTCAGGATGCTCTCAATAGTCCCTCTTTGAATAAGATGAATAAGATGAAAAGGGAAGAAATATTTCAAAGTATATAGTTTTGAAGCAGCATTTGGGACATGAATATTACAATAGTATTCAAATATATACAGATTCTGCACAAACGGCAGCATCTGTTTATATTCCTCACTTTAAATACAGTATTGTAAAAAGATGATCTTTGAGTGCTGCTTGTCTCTATCATGAGAAAATGCAACACTGACAGCAGTAAAAGACACATTTGATAAAGTATAATTACAGGACACAATTGTCCAGCATCTGCAAAGAGCATCAAACACTAGCATGGGTGCAATAACATGCTGTATTCACAAAGATTAATTGCATAAGTTAAATGTATATATATATTTTTAATTTATGTTTAGCAGAGAAATACATTTACAGCACAAATTATGGTTACTCCAGTGATGCTTGTGCATCAGCATAAGATGCTGTAAATGTTCTGCCCCTTACTGAAACAGGAAATATAATATTAAAATATCCAGTTTTGTCTGAAATTAATGTTCTGATTGGTGGATCATCTTAGTCTGTGTTACCTGTTCCATCAGTTGCGCTCCCACCTACCACTGCTACTGTGCATTTAGGGAGAATCTTGGTGCACTTCAATATTTTTATTTTTTTCTAAATAGTAGATTGAATAAGTTCGGGTCAAAAGACCGCTCATTGTTCTGGCGGCCACGTATCACTACTTATGGCCATACGCAACATTATAAGAAAGATACGTGGGCTTATGGCGTTTTTCTGTGTATGCCCTTGAGAGAATAAATAAATACCAATAAATACAGCCCAAATGCTACTCTGTTAGTCATATTTCTATACATTATTCTACAGTATTACATCATACTACATCAATAAGGTTTATGGTTGGTGCTTCATCATCAGGTTTTTTGCTACTTTATTTTGTATTAACCACCAGATGACACTGTTTTGACACTCTGGAAACTTTGAATCTTTTCCCAGAACAATCAGAGAAACACTTTATGAGGCTTCATTTCCCCATTCCTAATCTGATGTCCTAAAATTAACATGTTCAGTGAAAATTTCCACATCATATAATATACAGCAGTTAAAGACAAAAGACAAATGATATTTTCATGAACTTTGTATAAAGAGGAAGTGTGTAATTATTTAGATGTTAAAATACTTTCTACATGTTGTTTGTCTCTTTCAGACTCCTCCTCCTCTAAAGATGTGAAACTATTAAAACAGGATCCATTTTGTGACAAGAGCAGGAAATTGCACCTCGAGAGAAATAGAGAAAAAGTTCGACAGTTTTTGTTCCACTGAATTGTCTGAAACAATCAATAAATTAATTGTGAAGTATTTTGTAGGTGATATTCTAGTCAGTAAAGAGGAAGTGAACATCAACAGTTCTTGACAGGTGAGTACTGAACTGCTGCTAAACAAACCAAAACTCACAAGACAACAATAATAAACCTTTCAAACTATCAGCTACAGTAAGACATCTAACAGATATCTCAGTATTAATCACAGCAGAACAAACAGATACTGAGACTTTTGCTCTTTTATCTGAATTGTCAGTATGTGTTCAGTTTCTTTGGCACTGAAATGTTATTTCTTCTATTGACTTGAAACGTTGCTTTGTTTTCTTTTGTTGAGTCTTCTGATGTTTTCTCTTTATGCTGGTGTTTAACATGTCATAAAAGCTGACAGTCTGCAATTGAACCTCATTGATTCATTTCTAATGGAATATTCTAGAGTACAAATAAAAACAAATATGTGTCAGTATTGAACAAATAAACACGTCACAAATATAGATGATGTCCCGTTTGTTGACAGGTGTTCAGTGGACTGTTCAGATGTTGTCAGTGATGTCATGGATGATGTCATGGAGAAAGGATCTCAGTGGACAGACAGACACAGGGAAGGTCGAGAGGTCAGAGGATTTCAATGCTTTAATAAAATACACTGATAGATATTTCTGATATGCTGCACAACACTACAGTATAAAAACACTGAGGAGAAATGAGAACAGACAGGATTATCTCAAGTATAAACAGCTTTAGGGTAAAGTGAGATCTACAGTAAGATGACAGTGACACCGGATTGATTCAGTCACAGACAGAACTGGAAAAATGTACATTTCTTAGGATTGGGGTCAGAGGTAATTTGTGTGTATGTTTCTCCTGTAAAAGTGAATTTGATGATTTTATTCTTGTGAAAACAGTTTTTCAGAAAGCAGCACATTGCATTTTATAGTGTACATCAATTCTGTACATTTATTGGCATGTAAATTTGAACCTCTTCAGTCGAAGCTGAAAGTTATTCGGCCCTCGTAAAAGAGTCTCCCTTCACCCACTAGACAGACAGATAAACTCGTCCACTAGTGAGTTGAACTGAAGCATGGATTTATTAGCACACCACCACTTAGGGTTGCCACCTGTCCTGTAAAAAAAAGGGATCGTCCCATATTTAAAGATAAAATTATGCATCAGGTATTGAATCAATACGGGATGCGATTTGTTTAAGATGGTCAGATGGTGTTGCGGTGAAATCTTTCCAGATCTGCAATTAAACATTGATTTAAGTTGGAAAATTTCCCTTTGGTGGGTAATACTATGGAGGGTACGGTAAGGGACCGTCTGAAATGTTCACAAATGGTTGTAAAACATGGAGGTTTTTTCTATTAAAATGTTCAATAAGATCAAACAATGTATGAATACAATCATAAAGACAAGTACAGGTGAAGGAAAAAAATAAACAATAAAAAAATTAAATAAAGTATAAACCATACAAAATGTATACAGAAATAAGACCAAGAGTGCAATTAACTGAAAGATTTTAATATATATTTAACATATTAATGACGTATTTTCATGGCTCAAGAAAGTTCTCATTTTAGCATATAAGAAACGATAAACAATTTTTATTAAGAACGCATGTTATTATATGTGTTATTATAACCCCCACCCCCTTAATAAGTGTCCCTTATTTTAAAACTTCAAAAGTGGCTCCTCTAAATAGAGTTAAACTGAAATAAAGGGGTAAAAAGGAACAAATAAGTTCATTAAGTCTGTACATTAAAGAAATGTAACAGTTTGCTTAAATAACTGCCATGTATAATATCCTGAAAACACAATAATGATGCAGATGCATGTACCATTACACTGCAGGTGATCTTTCTAAATATCAAACTTAACCTTAAATAATGTCATCAATATCAAACATAAGATGAAGATAAACATCTCATAAACACTTTGATACTTACAGACAAACTTCTATAAATGATTGAAAAGATGATTGATAGATTTAAGACAGCTGTCATCAGCAGATATCAGCATCAACTGAGTAAAACCAGATGCAGCACCTAGTGACACAGAAATAAACTCCAGAGAACAGAACAAAAGTCTTTCCAGCTTTAGTGACATTCAGATCAGATCTGCTGTATAATGTCATGTGCTCAAATATATCTTCATCAAATAAGCAGAAGTGAAATTGCTAAATGTTGAACTAGGACTGTGCATTAAACATGACCAAACACTGGAAAAGAACATGTTACCTCCCTTGAAGAAGAGAGAAATATTGGGAAGAGTAAAACTGAGAAACTGATGAGAGGAAAAGAGTGTTTGTGAGAGTTTGTAGTTTTTAAAACAGTGTTTAATTGCTGTTGTGTTTTAGTGTCATTCATGGAGAATCTCCTGAATCCAGCTGTGTGTCCATGAAGAGTGACCAGTCAATGCATCATCCACTTAAATTCAGTTCAGGAACCCCTTGTGCTGATGTGAGGTGAGGACTCTCATGTTGACTGACAGTATGAACGTGTACATCACAGTCTGAGGGACGATTAGAAAGAATCCAGTGTAAAAAATATAAATCTAAAAGGAAATATGCAATTATAATAAAAATAATGAGTCCTTCTTCAGCTGATTGCTTTACTGTAACAGTTTCATTGGCATCTATTCACAAGAGCTCATCTTTATACTGTACAGTAATATCATGTGAACATGACAGAGATGATCAGACATGACAAGAGATTGTTCCTCAGGTTTATCACAGGACATACAGTCTGCTGTAGATGACAATGTTACTAAAAAAGGACATGTTGACTATATGTTACAGTATGTTTCCACCTGTGCTACAGTAATCTATGTTTGATGAAGAATATGTTGTAGGGATATGTGTCGACACTTTTTGACTTTTGTTTGACAGTATTTCAGTAACACTTAAAAACTGAAGAAATTGTCTCGTACTACATTGAATACAACACAATAAAGAGGCTGTTTATGTTTTGTAAAGGAATTCTGGTCTCTGTAAAAAATACAAGATTCTTAAAAAAATTCCAATGATCTTGTAATCAGTTGCAATTGCATGGGGCCCCGGACGTGGAGAGGGCCCCACACCGGTAGGAAAGCTCATCAAAAACCACTTGAAGTGACATGCTGGCCTTCTGAACTTCTTGCACTCACATGCTCAGATACACGTTGTTTCATGGTTTTCCAATGTAAACGTGCTGGACGAACCACGTCTCTGTGTTTCTTCAGTGTGTCACGCAGTGGCCGTGTAACGAGGCAGACGAGGAATGAACTTCATGTCGAGACACCTGCGTTCTGTTTCATTCCTTGAACTGTGTCTAGATTGTTTTTAGTGCAGGTGTCACAAAGATTTAACGTTCAAATTGCAAAGAGGTGACTGTTACAATGTTTAACATTATTCCAGATTGTTCTGCACCAAGAGAAAGTAAATAAGTGTCATGTTCTCTGTTGTCTTTTGTTTCGGTGCTTTTATGTTGAAGTTTCCTGTTTAGTTCCTGTTTGGTTTTTGTAGTCCTTTTGTAGTTCTGTTTTTTGATTGGTTTTCCCTTCATTGGTTCCACTCCCTGATTGTTTTCCCAGGTGTTCCTTGTTTCCCCTTGTATATTTAAGCTCCTGTTTTTCCCCGTGTATTTGTCAGTTATTTCATGTTTTGTTTTTGCGTTACTTGCTCTGTGGATTTTGTTATTTCTAGTGTTCCTGTTCTTTGATTTAAATAAAGCTGCACATAGATCCTCACCTGTTTCTGGACGTGACAGAATAACTGACCGGCTAACATGGATCTAGCGGCTGTTTTTCTGCAGCTGAGCCGAGCTAACCTCCCGCTGACAGAATACTCACGTCTGTTTTGTACCCTTGCCCGATGCACTAGTTTTTCGGATGGACACCTCAAGTCCATTTTTCAGCTCGGTCTCCTGACCCAAGGATGGATTGAGCTGCCGGAGACCAGAGATTATACGTGGGAGAGGTATGTCAGCCTGATTTTGGAGACGTTTGCCCCTGTCGGAACCTCCAACAAGCCCTCGCCTACCACGGACAACAAGCTCACGCCAGTCACGGCCAACGAGCCAACGCCCACGCCTGCCTCTGCCAACGAGCCAACGGCCACGCCTGTCATGGTCTTCGCGTTGCCAGCCTCGTCCGTCCCAGCGCCAGCGTTGCCAGTCTCGTCCGTCCCAGCGCCAGCGTTGCCAGCCTCGTCTGCCAGGAAGAGGAGGCGAAGAGGAAGGGCTTCCGCACACCAGTCTCCGCCCTCCACGGTCCCGTCCTCTGTGCCAGAGCCAGCGCCTGTAGCCTCGTCCGTCCAAGAGCCAGAGCCAGCGCCTGTAGCCTCGACCGTCCAAGAGCCAGAGCCAGCGCCTGTAGCCTCGACCGTCCAAGAGCCAGAGCCAGCGCCTGTAGCCTCGACCGTCCAAGAGCCAGAGCCAGCGCCTGTAGCCTCGACCGTCCAAGAGCCAGAGCCAGAGCCAGCGCCTGTAGCCTCGTCCGTCCAAGAGCCAGAGCCAGCGCCTGTAGCCTCGACCGTCCAAGAGCCAGCACTTCCTGAGCCACCCAGGGCTCCGCCTCTCGAGCCACCCAGGGCTCCGCCTCTCGAGCCACCCAGGGCTCCGCCTCTCGAGCCACCCAGGGCTCCGCCTCCCGGGCTTCCCAGTGCTCAGCTTCCCTGTGCTCCGCTTCCCGGAGCTCCGCCTCCCGAGCTTCCCGGAGCTCCGCCTCCCGAGCTTCCCGGAGCTCCGCCTCCCGAGCTTCCCGGAGCTCCGCCTCCCGAGCTTCCCGGAGCTCCGCCTCTCGAGCTTTCCAGTGCTCAGCTTCCCTGTGCTCAGATTCCCAGTGCTCCGCCTCTCGAGCTTTCCAGTGCTCCGCCTCTCGAGCTTTCCAGTGCTCCGCCTCTCGAGCTTTCCAGTGCTCCGCCTCTCGAGCTTTCCAGTGCTCCGCCTCTCGAGCTTCCCAGTGCTCCGCTTCCCAGTGCTCCGCTTCCCTGTGCTCAGATTCCCAGAGCTCCGCCTCCCGAGCCTCCCAGAGCTCCGCCTCCCGAGCCTCCCAGAGCTCCGCCTCCCGAGCTTCCCAGAGCTCCGCCTTCTGAACCTTCCTTGGCTCCGCCTACCATGGCACCGCCCCTGGAGTCCTCCTCGGCTCCTCCCTGGCCTTCTGACCCGGTCCTGTGGCCTTCTCCTTGGCCTCCTGACCCTGTCTCAGTCCTGTGGCCCTCTCCTTGGCCTCCTGACCCTGTCCTGTGGCCTCCTCTCAGGCCTTCTGACCCTGTCCCGTGGCCTTCCTCTAGGCCTTATGTCCCACTCCTGTGGCCTCCTCTCAGTCCTTCTGACCCTGTCCTGTGGCCTCCTCTCAGGCCTTCTGACCCAGTCCTGTGGCCTTCTCCTTGGCCTCCTGATCCTGTCCCAGTCCTGTGGCCCTCTCCTTGGCCTCCTGACCCTGTCTTGTGGCCTCCTCCCTGGCCTTTTGACCCTGTCCTGTCGCCTCCTCTCAGGCCTTCTGACCCTGTCCCATGGCCTTCCTCTAGGCCTCATGTCCCACTCCTGAGGCCGCCTCCCTGGCCTCCTGCCCTAGCCCAGTGGCCATCCCCTAGACCTCCTGACCCTATCCTAGCCCTGTGGCCTTCCTCTAGGCCTTCTGACCCTGTCCCACTCCTGTGGCTGCCTCCCTGGCCTCCTGTCCCACTCCTGTGGCCACCTCCCTGGCCTCCTGACCCGGTCCCTGCCCTATGGCCACCTCCCTGGCCACCTGACCCACGGCCATCTCCCTGGCCTCCTGACCCTGTCCCTGCCCTATCTGTCTCCTGGCCACCCCCCCTGTTCTGTCATAGTCTTGTCCCTCTGTGCCCCTTGTGTCCCCTTGATTTGCCTTTTGCCCCTGGTGCCCCCCTGGACTATCTGCTTACCTTGTGCTCTATGGACAATTTTTTTTGTTTTTTTTTGTTTGTTTGTTTTTTGGAGCGTCTGGAATCCGCTCTTTAAAGGGGGGATTCTGTCATGTTCTCTGTTGTCTTTTGTTTCGGTGCTTTTATGTTGAAGTTTCCTGTTTAGTTCCTGTTTGGTTTTTGTAGTCCTTTTGTAGTTCTGTTTTTTGATTGGTTTTCCCTTCATTGGTTCCACTCCCTGATTGTTTTCCCAGGTGTTCCTTGTTTCCCCTTGTATATTTAAGCTCCTGTTTTCCCCCGTCTATTTGTCAGTTATTTCATGTTTTGTTTTTGCGTTACTTGCTCTGTGGATTTTGTTATTTCTAGTGTTCCTGTTCTTTGATTTAAATAAAGCTGCACATAGATCCTCACCTGTTTCTGGACGTGACAATAAGACAGAAATATAATACTAATATATTAATCCTCAAAGTAATAATAATAATTCTGTATCATGATATAATGACAAGCTGGACAACAATAAATGCTGTAACTGATGGGTTATAATATTAATAAATACAAAAATGTTACTGGGTGAAGTAGCAGATTCTAGCACATCCTGTTCACAAAAAAAACAACATGTAACCCAGATCACTGACTAGATCAATAGTAATTATAATCATTTTATTTTTATTAATATCTGTTTAGTATTAATAACAAAATAATGCAGATAAGTTAATTTAAGTTTTATATTATATTACCAAAAATAAATCTAGGAAATGAAATTGGCCAGAGAAAGTTTCGATTGGATGAGGTCTGTCCCGCCTCCGGGAAGTGAGTTCGGATTACAGCGCGAAGAAACAAAACCAGAGCAGCAGAGAGTGTGACGAAGGGAAAAAACGCAGATTGACGCTAGACAGTGCATTGTGTTCATAACTCTTGAAAGAGAATTGAAATAATCTATTTTTAGATTATTTTAGTGAAACATATTCTTAGAAGTCACACTTTAAATGTAAAAGAAGCCGACAGAAGAAGAGATCGAGACAAACGGGAAAAGTTAGAAACACACATTAAAAAAAGAAGACTGAAACCATCTAGATTGAGGCCAAACCAAAAGAAAACTTTATTTCATTTTTCTCATTCACTTACTTTTTTTCCTTGGTGAATACCATTTTTGCTATTTTATATATATATATATATATATATATATATATAGTGGTTTTGAAATATGGAAAGTTATCATAAATGTAATGTGATAGACATGCATTTAAAAACGGTAATTTAATATATATTTTCATGATAACTGTGTAAATAATGTTTAATGGTTCGTAATGTGTATTCATTGAAGTAGTTATTTTATTCAGGCCTATGAATGTTACATGTGAAGCTAGCTTTGCTAGCTGTGTGCATAGGTTTCAATGTACTAAAAGTGAACATGTGGTTGATTAGCAAGTGCATAGGAAATTGAGTGATAAACCAGACAATTTATTTAATTTAAACAGTTTATTGAACAGCTGAATAATGATTATTTTTGGCTTTGTTTCTCCAAGGCCAGGGTTTTTTTTTTTTTTTTTTTTTTTTTGTTCTACTTCTGATTTCATCGAAATCATTGCCTATTGAATCTCGATCTGTCCCTGCCGTGGATGTTCTGTCTGTGGTTTGGACATGGCGAGCCAACCATCTGCTTGATCGTGCCTGGAAATTAAAACAACTATCATTTTGCTGAACTGGTAGAACAAAATATACTCACCCTGAACTGTGATATATATATTTTTTTCCTTCTGGAATTCCCCTGGATCAATCGTTGGATTTTTCCTATTGAACCGGAACTGAACTAAAAATATTCGGTGACATCTGAGCATTGAATCTGATTCCTGAAGTTGTTGTTCTTTTGGTTACTCTGGACACTGATTCTGAATTGTGAAATCTGTTTATTATTGCTGTTTATTTTTTTATTCATATTATTTTATTAGTCAAAAGATTAAATTCATTTACTTTTTCTTAATAACAATACATTTATTTTTTTAGTAATTGACATTTACCTTTGAGTCTGAGTTGCTTTCTTTCTTTAATCTCTGTTATAAATTCCCTATACTCCAGTGAGTCGAACCCACCTTCTGTTATCTGGTCCTAGAATAGATCACCTGTACCCAAGTTATTACGCAATAAAACGTATAGCTGCGGGTTACAAACAACTGGAAAACCTACATTCATTATACTTAACTAGATTTTGATTTCATTAAACATTTTTAATGTGTTTTGCTTCAACGTCTTAAAGGATGATTTTAAAATTCTGATTTAAAAAGCAATTTTACGTAATTTAAGCAACTATTTTCAAAATGGGGCCCCGGGTTGATCCGTTGCTTGGGGCCTCAGAAATCGTAATCCCGCCCCTGCTTGTAATGTCCCGTTATGTCGTGTTTTGAAGCTCATTGTGTTCTGAATGATCAAATAAAACACACATCCTCACTGCAGCTTCAGGATTTCTCAGTTCACTTAAAAATGAAAATTGTGTCATAATTCACTCACCCTCATGCAGAAGACACAAAAGCAGATATTTTAATGAATATAGTGAGTGGTCTTGTAAATACAATGGCAGTGGAGAGTGACTCACTTTAAAACTTAAAATAAAAGTATAAATGTGTAATTTTTCACTGTAAATCTTGACGTCTGTTGTGCATTCATGAGTGCTGTGAGAGATGTTTGTTCACAGCTGCTCGAGTGTTTATGTGAGAACTTATGTTGATATTAGTGATAAACATTGCAAGTTCTCGTGTCACAAATAATATATAAGACACAACATTAAATGTGTTTTATTGCACTGAATGTTGAAATTATGTTTTTCAGATTAATAAAAAACACATGAACTAAACTCTGTTTAATTGCTGTTTTAGTATCAATCATGGAGAATCTCCTGAACCCAGCTGTGTGTCCATGAAGAGTCACTGGTCAGTGGAACAACCAGTTACCTTCAGTTCAGGAGAGTCTTTGATCAACTACAGAAACAAACAGGAAGCATCAGAATCAACTGCTGGGAAAGTGCCATTGAACTCCATTTTTGAGGTGTGTGTGTGTGTGTGTGTGTGTGTGTGTGTGTGTGTGTGTGTGCACATGTCATTCCAGTACATATAGGCTGTTTTTTTATATACACACTGTCATGTCACTTTGAGACACTAACCCTAAGCTTTACAGCTTCACCCTCATCTTAATAACACACACACACACACACACTGATGAATTCAAGACAACTAAAGCACAAATAAAATGAGTGATGATCCTTCAGTTCCTCTCTGTTACTGAATGGAGATTTGTTGTTTGAATGTTCACTGATTTCAGGAACTTGAGCACAAAATCATCTCTCTGATGAAGAAAGAGCTGAAGAGTTTCAAGAGACTACTGATCTCAGATTCCCCAGCATGCTCTGAGAGAGAGGATGAGGATGATGAAGGTCAGAGCAGAGTCAGAGAGGGGTTTCTGAAGATCACACTGCACGTCCTGAAGAAGATGAAGCAGACAGACCTCGCTAACACACTTCACACCAGTAAGAGCTCGCACTCACATCACTATTACATCACGTCAACTTCAGAGGAAACACACAGTGTCTGGATTCACTCAATATTAGTGAAAGAAAATAAACTTCATGTCTAATGACCATTAAACATCAACATCAATTATAATTCCCATTTCTTTTCCTCTTTACATCAGAACTGATTTCTGTGCATCAACAAAAACTCAAAACAAAACTAAAAGAGAAATTCCAGAGAATTACTGAAGGAATGTCAAATCAAAGCAGCTCAACACTTGTGAATGAGATCTACACAGAGCTGTACATCACAGAGGGAGGGAGTGCAGAGATCAATAATGAACATGAGGTGAGACAGATTGAGACAGCATCCAGGAGAGCAGAGACACAGGAAACACCAATCAAATGCAATGACATCTTTAAAGCCTTACCTGGACAAGACAAAGCCATCAGAACTGTGCTGACTGAAGGAGTTGCTGGAATTGGGAAAACTGTCTCTGTGCAGAAGTTCATTGTGGACTGGACTGAAGGAAAAGCAAATCAGGATGTTCACTTCATATTTCCACTTCCTTTCAGAGAGCTCAATCTGATGAAGAACAAAAATATCAGTTTGATGAATCTTCTTCATCAGTTTTTCACAGATACAAAAGAACTGAGATCAACATTCCTTGATGACTACAAAGTCATTTTCATTTTTGATGGTCTGGATGAGTGTCGACTTCCTCTACATTTCCAGAACAATTATATTTTGTGTGATGTGACAGAATCAGCCTCAGTGGATGTGCTGCTGACCAACCTCATCAAGGGGAATCTGCTTCCTTCTGCTCTGCTCTGGATAACCTCTCGACCAGCAGCAGCCAATCAGATTCCTCCTGAGTGTGTTGACCAGCTCACAGATGTACGAGGCTTCAATGACCCTCAGAAGAATGAGTATTTCAGGAAGAGAATAAAAGATGAGCGTCTGGCCAACAGAATCATCACACACATGAAATCATCAAGAAGCCTGTACATCATGTGTCACATACCAGTCTTCTGTTGGATTTCAGCCACTGTTCTCCAGAGACTGTTGAGTGAAGCAGAGAGTGCAGAGATCCCCAAGACTCTCACTCAAATGTTCACACACTTCCTGATCTTTCAGAGCAAACTGAAGAGCCAGAAGTATGATGGGAAATATGAGGTGGATCTTCAGCAGGCTAGAGAGATGATTCTGTCTCTGGGAAAACTGGCTTTTCAACAGCTGGAAAAAGGGAACCTGATCTTCTATGAGGAGGACCTGAGAGAGTGTGGCATTGATGTCAAAGAAGCATCAGTGTACTCGGGAGTTTGTACCCAAATCTTCAGAGAGGAGTTTGGACTGCACCTGGGGAAGGTGTTCAGCTTTGTGCATCTGAGCATTCAGGAGTTTCTCGCTGCTTTATTCAAGTTTCTGCAAAACAAGTCAAGAATGAGAGATTTCCTGAAGAGTGAAGTGGACAAGGCCTTACAGAGTGAGAACGGACACCTGGACCTTTTCCTTCGATTCCTTCTGGGTCTCTCACTGGAGTCCAATCAGACAATCTTACGAGACCTACTGACACAAACAGGAAGCAGTTCTGACAGCAAACAGGAAATAGTTGAGTACATTAAGATGAAGATCAGGGAGAATCCCTCTCCAGAGAAATCCATCAATCTGTTCCACTGTCTGAATGAACTCAATGATCATTCTCTAGTGCAGGAAGTACAAACATACGTGAACAGAAGAGATATCAATCGTCTCTCTGGAGTCAGTCTCTCTCCTGCTCAGTGGTCAGCTCTGGTGTTTGTGTTGCTGAACTCAGAAGAGGAGCTGGATCAGTTTAATCTGAGGAAATATGATCCATCACACGAATGTCTTCTGAGGCTGCTGCCGGTGATCAAAGCATCCAGAAAAGCTGAGTGAGTAATTTAGTGTTTTAATCTCACTTTATTGTAATTAAATAGCAGAGGTTTGATTATAATGTATTTTGTTATACTGCAAACAACCATTCATTCTGTTTGGATGATGATTGTTTGGTCTTTTGATTTATTTATTATTTTTGCAATCAGAGAAACCTTCATTTTAAACATTAAAAAAAAGTTTTAAAAAAATCTAATTTAAAATAACAAAAGCATGTTTTCCACTAAATAAATACAAAACAATACTTCATCATTTGTATTGATGCATAGATGCACAATAATTCACATCTGACTAATAAATAAATCATTATTTACCTGCATATATTTTTACTAAAACATTTCTTTATTGAACATGATGTGCAAAATCCCAGTTAAATATGACACAATATTGAATTATTATTGGGGGACAGTCAAGTTTATTATTATAATATAATACTGAATAATTATTACTATTATTTTAAGGATTTGATTTGTTTTATACTATAGTCATTTATTTGTCATATTGTAGCTTCCTTTATTCCTGCAATGTTTATTTTTCTCTGTTTTGATAATCTTTTAATGGATTGTACTTATAACTATATTAAATGATGTTATACTGTAATATATAAAATTGCATTAATATGTGAATAATATAGCGATCAACATTTATTTAGATTGGTAATTCATTATTAGTTTAGACGGCTTTATGTCAAGTGTTTATCTATGTTGACTGATTTACTGAGGTGACATTATTGTTAAATTAGAAGATTGTACACAGAGGAAAAGAGAATTTGGTGGTAAATATTGTGTTATCATCTGTAGGTAATGTTTTCATCTAAGTGTAATCAATAGATGTTTGACTTCATGCAGCACTGTGTGATCAGATCCGATCAGAGTTTGACTTGAAGCAGTGCATGTCGGTTAGAAATGTTGTTTGACTTAAGATGGTGTCAGCGCCGCGTCACCGTGACGTATGCCATTAAAGAACCGCAAGAGCAATTCAAGAACAGCCAGCTGGCACTGCCAATGCAGCTTTTCCAGTGTGGTTGCAAGAGCTCTGATGATGTCACAGCTTATTCGCGATTGGCCAGAATCACAGATGACAATGGTGACGTGTGTTTCATGGGATGCGACACATACTAGGCCTACTTTTACTTCTTCTGCTATGTCAGTCTGTGGCAGAAATAAGAGTAATATGATGGTATGCAATTAACAAGGTGTTTATTATAACATCTCCAGTGCCATTAAACTCTCACTAATTAATGTTTTTATAACAGGGCCACATTTTGAAAGAGAAGCACCTACATTTTATGCCATTGAAAACACAGCTAAACAATTTACTTATTTAAAAAAAAAAAATGTAGCAAGTTGTTGCTTACGATGATATCACAGTGACATCATTTTGTTGTTTACATTTTTTTAAAACAGTAAATTGCCTAATTAGTGTCTGGATTAGGCTTAAAGAGGCCCTATTATGCTTTTTGGAATTTTACCTTTCCTTTAGAGCGTAATATAGCTGTTTGTGCATGTAAAAGGTCTGCAAAGTTACAAAGCACAAATTCCACACCAAACTGGAGATAATCGCTCCCACAGAAAACACTGCTCCTGAACTGCCCGAAACACCTGGTTTGCAGTCCAGTCATTACTTCCGTGACATAGCTACGTCACTATGTGGCACGTTTGCTTAATGCCTGCTTCAGGAATACACTGCTCATGGCTACCGTCCATTTAAAAATTGTATCCCCTTCCCTTGCAAACTTCACTCTGTCTCATGGACTTGGATGTATGTCACTGCTTACTTTGTGTGAGTGTCCACTACTACTGGCGGAAAACGTGCGATAGGTTTAACTGGAACACCTTAAACCCTTGATTACTTGGAGCGTATTGAAGTCTGATGTCAATTTGTGGAATTATTTAGTGATTTTTGCACCTGAGAAAACAACAATGTTTTCGGAGATTGATTTCAGAGGCTTATGTATAAATCTTGTATGTTTAATTTTCTTTAATTAGAATTAATTGTTAGAAAGGATTAATCAGGACTTTCACAATTGAAAATGTTAACATTATAATGAACACAGAGGCTATAAATGTGTGATAAACAGTTTAAGGAAGCTACAAGTATTATGCTGTTAAATCTCAATACAACTTTTCTAAACTGCTTAACTGACCTAACTTCACTTCCATCATACATTAGAGTTGTGTTGGGGAAGTTCACATGTGTGTTTGGGACAATAATTCATAGATGTCAGGATATTTTGCAGGAATTTGTACCCAAGTGCAGGTATGCTAAACAAAGAGCTTTTATAAAAATAAAAAATACAATTCAAAAACAAACAGTTAATTTAATAGAAGCAATATGAATCTAAGAAAATAAACAAGACACCAACTGGAGAAACAGACAAGGAATGACTGACTAACCAAACTCATAAAACAATCTGACAGACACAAAAGGGTAGAAGGCACAAAATGTGGAGGGAGAGCACATGAGGAACAGGTGATGACAATCAACACAACAAGGATGAGATGGAGAGGTGTGGCAAGGGGGAAAGAGGGGGAGAAGTAAGGAGAGCACATGGCTGACACAAACACAAACAAAGACATGTCCTCAAAACAAACGAACACAAGGACCAAAACAGACAAAACTCCATAATAAAACAAGTAGGGCAGTCCAGATCAGGTCTTGACAGTAGAATAGTTTCAAAAAAATTGCAAAGGCCTATGAACAATCAAATATAGAGGCCATATATTTTTTCTTTGTACCCAACAGCTGTACAGAGAAGCCTTCACCAAAAATTATAGATTAACACACTGTTATCTTGTCATTTCTCTCAGTTTGAAGGGCTGTAATCTGACAGAGAAAAGTTGCTCTGCACTGGCCTCAGTTCTCAGCTGCTCAAACTACTCAAGTCTGAGAGAGCTGGACCTGAGTTACAATGACCTGCAGGATTCAGGAGTGAAGCTGCTCTCTGATGCACTGATGCACTGTACACTGGAAATAATGAGGTCAGTGATTTTCTTTAGAAATAATCAGACATTGAAACAATAAATTGCTCAGTGAATGTCACAACACTTCATATCAAACTGTGGAGCATTCACTCTGTTATTACCATTTGTTTTATAAAACTGCTTTTTAACATTTTTTCTTTATTTGTTTTAGATTTGCAGCTTGTAGATTCACTGGTCAGTGCTGTGAAAGTTTGTCTTCAGTTCTAAAATTATCAAACTCCCTGAGAGAGCTGGACCTGAGTAACAATGACCTGCAGGATTCAGGAGTGAAGCTGCTCTCTGATGCACTGAAGAGTCCTCACTGTACACTGGAAATACTGAGGTCAGTATTTTTCATTCGAAATAATCAGACATTGAAACAATAAAACACTTCATATCAAACTGTTGAGCATTCACTCTGTTATTACCATTTGTTTTATAAAACTGCTTTTTATCATTTTTTCTTTATTTGTTTTAGATTTGCAGCTTGTAGATTCACAGGTCAGTGCTGTGAAACTTTGTCTTCAGTTCTAAAATTACCAAACTCCCTGAGAGAGCTGGACCTGAGTAACAATGACCTGCAGGATTCAGGAGTGAAGCTGCTCTCTGATGCACTGAAGAGTCCTCACTGTACACTGGAAATACTGAGGTCAGTGATTTTCAGAAGAAATAATCAGACATTGAAACAATAAATGGCTCAGTGAATGTCACAACACTTCATATCAATCAAACTGTGGAGCATTCAATCTGGAATTACCATTTGTTTTTATTAAACTGCTTTTTGTATTTTTTTCTTTATTTGTTTTAGATTTGCAGCTTGTAGATTCACTGGTCAGTGCTGTGAAAGTTTGTCTTCAGTTCTACAATCATCAAACTCCCTGAGAGAGCTGGATCTGAGTAACAATGACCTGCAGGATTCAGGAGTGAAGCTGCTCTCTGATGCACTGAAGAGTCCTCACTGTACACTGGAAATACTGAGGTCAGTGATTTTCAGAAGAAATAATCAGACATTGAAACAATAAATTGCTCAATGACTGTCACAACACTTCATATCAAACTGTTGAGCATTCACTCTGGAATTACCATTTGTTTTTATTAAACTGCTTTTTGTATTTTTTTCTTTATTTGTTATAGATTTGCAGCTTGTAGATTCACTGGTCAGTGCTGTGAAAGTTTGTCTTCAGTTCTACAATCATCAAACACCCTGAGAGAGCTGGATCTGAGTAACAATGACCTCCAGGATTCAGGAGTGAAGCTGCTCTCTGATGCACTGAAGAGTCCTCACTGTACACTGGAAATATTGAGGTCAGTGATTTTCTGAAGAAAAATCAGACATTGAAACAATAAATTGCTCAATGACTGTCACAACACTTCATATCAAACTGTGGAGCATTCACTCTGGAATTACCATTTGTTTTTATAAAACTGTTTTCTAATCATTGTTTCGTTATTTATTTTTTTTAGATTTGCAGCTTGTAGATTCACTGGTCAGTGCTGTGAAAGTTTGTCTTCAGTTTTACAATCATCAAAGTCCCTGAGAGAGCTGGACCTGAGTAACAATGACCTGCAGGATTCAGGAGTGAAGCTGCTCTCTGATGCACTGAAGAGTCCTCACTGTACACTGGAAATACTGAGGTTTGTGTTTGCTGATTCATTAGTGTACTGGAATATATGTTATGAATATATTGTGGTTCATAGCCATGGTTACTGTGTACTAGTGGTTGACCGATATGGCATTTTTAATGGCCGATGCGATACCGATACCCAAAGAGCAGGGTGGCCAATAGACCGATACAATGCCGACATATCCCACAATTTATTTTAGTAACAAACATATAACTGCTAAAATAAAAATAATAACAAACTCTTATTTAACACTATATTTATTCAATTTTACACAAAACAAAAAAATTATATTGTATTTTAAATGGTAGATAGCAGTTTTTTCAGATTTCTGTTTAGTCATCACATTTTAGTCATTTTAGTAATTTACTGATAAAACTGAAGAAATTGTTAATATATTAGGAAGAAGGAAATAACAGTACATACAACTAATAGTCCAGGAACCATGAATGGCATGTCCACGTTAGCAATCGCATTTACTACAAAATACAGAATCAAACCAATTGTGCAGACAGTGTATAGTGAATAAGACATTTACTTAAAGCACACGTGAAGTGCTTTTATCTTGGGCTGCATCCGAAAATGTAGGCAGTTGACTTGCTACCTAATCAGTTCATGGCTTAAATTACAGCTGATTTGAATGAATTGAACACTTAAGGAAACTGAGCTCTGAACAGTTTTAAAGCACCTTATTTTCATGGTACCCAAGTATACAGTCTCCAGAGGTAGCATTTTTCCTGGTTTCAGACGCAGCCTTGAAGTTGCACTCACATGCTCATGCAGATCCATCTCCTGACAGTTTAAACAGCCTGTATCGCCTACTTCATGATTTGTGAATGAGAGGAACTTTTGATCCTCATCCTAAAGTTTTTGATTCTGGATGATGGATTACGCGCTTCAGAGGAAGATATTAGATGAGTGCTCGATGGAAATAAAACACCGGATTCTCTTGAGATTCATGAATGACATTTGTTTGAACGAGATATGCACATATATGCAGACGTATATAATAAAAGTTTTATTGATATTTGCCTTTTATCATAAGAAAAGTTCCCTCAACAGGGAACTGTTGAGGACTGTTTGAATACGTGCTACAGAGGAATATATATGAGCGTTCAACAGGATGCTTGATCTGCTCAAGTTTTGTAATGTTGGTTTATTGAATATGTGCAATTTTCAGACAGTAAATGATAATAGTTTTATTAATATTTGCCTTTTTGTCACTAGACAAGAAAGCTAAAAGTTACATGGAACTGTTGAGGAGAGAGAGGGTGAATGAAACAGGCGGGCACTTTAACATGAACTCAAGCGTGTCTGATATGAGGACTGTTTAAATGACACTATGTTGCCCACCGGTCTATTAGTAACATGATGGCATGTAACAACAAAACAAACCATGACTAGTCGTTTACATGTCTCAGACGCTTCACATGCAACCAGGCGATTTTCGACGCCCTAAAAAAAACAGGGAAATGTATCGGCCGGGGCCGATCATTAAAAAAGTAAATCGGCCTCAGCAATATATCGGTTGACCACTACTGTGTACTTGTGTATGGGCTCCCTCTGCTGAATCTGGTAGCTCTCAAGTGAATCAAGTTATTCTGATTGTGACATCACAGTTCAAAATGATCACAACATTATTTTTTGACCAGCTCTTTTGGACAATCTTCTTAAAATGTTCAGATGAGGAAGAAACTTGCTGCAGATATGCAGTAGAATTTGATTTGATACCACATACAAACAAAAACAATACACTGAAACAACATGAAATATTATATAATAATAGTAGAGTCAGTGAGACTGCAGGTAGGTGATATACTGTATAATATATCTCAATTATGTTCTGCCTATTTTATGTATTTATCAATATTTGTGTATTTGCTCTGAAACATCATAAGTGTATTGTTTTAATCAGAGGGAACATCATTTTAACCAAACAGCCGCTGTAGCCAAGTGGATACAAAATGTTTAATACAAGACATAAATTGTGTTACAAGTAATGAAAGCATGTTTTCCACACAGTTTTTCAGTAAACAAAGAAGGATGAATGATGTTTATTCATATTACAAAACATTTCTGTGAATGAACACAATGAACAAAAACAACTTCACACACTTGTGTTTGGAACACAGTCAGGTTGAATATTATTGTAATATATGAGTGAATTATTATTAGACTTAGTTGATAAGAATTGTTGTATATAGAAGTGATATATTTCTGACATATCACCTGGAGCCTTTATTTTGGTGGGAAGACATTTGTATGGACTACCAGAGGACAGTTTCAGATAGTCTCACAATTCACCTCTAGATTGTGAAGAGCACTTTACAAACACCTCAACGTCTGTCTCACATGAGGTTATCACTCAGAATCTGACAGTCTGATATCAACTCAAATGTCTCTCAGTTCCTCGACACAAACTCAATCTTAGGAACAGGGAAAAGACACAGCAAAATATAATAAAAATACAATCCCAGAATAAGAACTCAAAACATATCAATATCATAAACTAATGCACAGTGAGGAACAAACGACTGAATAAAAATGTGTTTGAAGAAATTGTGTTTCATTGTGGCTGGATTTCTGCAGGTGTCAAATGAAAAGTGATGCAATGAGAGTATTGCATTTATACATTGTTCCTCTATAGACCTTATTCACAGCAGTGCCATCTTTGATTATTATGGGAATTACAGTGAACCTGTGAGAGATAGATGTTCAGTCTCTTCAATGTGTTATACAGTCATTTAAAGGGATACTTCACCTCTGGGAAGATGAATGTGTATTTAAAATTGGTCATTTATATAGTATAAATGTGAAATTATTTTTGAATTTGAAGCATTCTAGACAGAGAAAAGGCAGAAAATGTATTTTTTACACATGTGGCTGAAAGACAACAACTCCCAGAATGCACTTGCTTTGCTGCCCTTACGAGGCCACTCCCAAACCACGCCTACCGGCTACAGGCGGCAGCAGTGTTGCCAGATGTACGATAATTATCGTATTTGTACGATAATTTTGACCTCTGTACGATGTACGATCAATAATGAAAAAAATCCCATAATGTACGATAATTTCAGAGTTTTCAGTCGTTCGTCCAAACACACATCCTACCGCTTCTCTCTCGGACCCCGAATCACTTCGCAGGCTCGCCTGCCTGCATGCAAGCACGTATGCTGCGCTCCATGACGGCATCCAATCTGTACAGTAAAAGGATTCCCCAACCAACAACATCTCCCAACACAGCACAAGTGGATGTGGCATCCGATGATGGCAGCGACTTAGAGATCGAATTTGAATCTTTTTTTGTGTTAATTGTGCACTTTTTTTCGGCATATCTTTTGCACTTTGGAAAAAAAAGTTATTCAGACTTCCTTCAGTTAATGTGTGCGTATTATACAGCTTGTTCAAATTAGCTGTAAAATTATTTGGAAAATAAAATTGTTGGAAAATAACTATATTTTATGCGTTTGGTTTGTGTACGATAATTTTTTTAAAAAAACGATCATTTTGAGGTTTTGGTACGATACTTCAACATTTCTAATCTGGCAACACTGGGCGGCAGTGTCTGAAAATATGATTAGGACATTCTAAAACGCTTAACGTGGCTTACTGTACTAAGACAGTGATATTAAAAGACCAAACTCAGTACACATCATATTAATAAACCATACTATGTATAAAAAAATAAGATGAGTCCAAAATATGAACGCAACGCGTTTAATTACACGTTCAGCATTTTCTTCCCATAGAAAATCGTTATAAGAAAACGCTGTGGAGTAAAAAAAAAAAAAAACTTTTCCTCTTCAACGCCCTTTTGTGAACACGCACCTTAATAAACCATATATGTATAAAAAAATAAGATGAGCCCAGAATATGAACGCAATGCATATGATACAACTATGCTACATCGTGACTCTATAAATCGTGAGTTAGTTGATAAATTGACTGACTGGAAGCACATTATAATTCCGTGTGTCCAAACTCTGCACATGACGTCTTAGTATAAGAAAAACAAACAAAATACTCACTTTACACTAAGCCGTCCGTTTGTCCCTGCTTTGGCTGGCGTTTCCAAATACAAAACTTGGGTGCTCAGTTTATGCTCATGTTATCTGTGCAGTTTCATCAGCGGATTCAGCGAACTCGTCCAGTATAGCTGAAATTCGTGACAGCAATAGGACTCTCCATCTGTTTCCATAGGAGCACAGCGAGAGCACTGACACCACCAGTGACTCTGATGTAATTGAGATGAATATGCCGGTTTGTTTTAAAAAAAAATGTGTAAGAATTACATGTTTATGAATATTAATTTGCCCATTTTCTAGAGTCGTTACTGTAGTTATTCTGACTAGTTGCACAGTGAGCAGGAAGAGGATATAGAGGCTGCTAACAGGTTTAAAACAAATGAAACAACAAATAAACATGTAAATACATGATACACGATCGTGAGTTGTGACAATCAGACGTTGTGTTGAGTGATAGAGACTGTTTGAGCAATCATGAGTGCTTTCAGTTTTACTCTCTTTAACATGAGCGCTCTCTGTGTCAATCAAAAACATCAATATCTCATCATCAGTCACTCATACCAATTTAAATCAGATTAATGTTGTCACAATACCACTAATAATAAATATAATTGTTTAACCTTCAATAACGACACCACGTCTTCATGCATTTGCTTAATAATTAGTGATTTGTGTTACAGCAAATCTCAAAGACAGTAAACAGACCATAGATATGAATGATGACTCACTGGAGCAGTTTTAGAGCTTTTTATGAATATATATTTCTTATTTTTGAATGTATCTCTGCGGTGTGTGATGCTTTCATGGTTTTTACTCGTTGTCAGTATGTCACAATAGCATTTTGATATTAACAACAGAACTATTTATAACGGTTTCATTATTTTTGAGCTTGGGCCTGTTCAAGTTTTACCGATTACACCACTTTTAAGTGGAATTGCGAAATTTTGAATGAGTTTTTATAGAATTAATTTTTTGTTGTGACTATTAAGTCGAGCTGTTTACACCATTTGTAAGTGTATGTAAGATTTCTGTTCATCCATGTAAATGTCTAATAAATTGCACTAATATTCTCCTACACAGTATTATATTTATATGTTAATAAGACATTGTAATTCTACAGTGTGGCCTGCTCTGTTCTGCTGTTATTTTGAAAAGTGAAGTGTTTTCTTCTTCTGATGTTTTTTGTGACGCTAAATTTCTTGCTACTCTCTCGTCACAATGTGGCGCTCACGCGTCGTCGGAAGAACGGTAAAAACTTGTAAACACGTTTATTTATCATGTGATTTACTTTATTATTTTTGTATTTTTCGTACATGTAATTTCTAAGAGCTCCGAATTGTGAGGGTGTGTCGAACTATAGAACATGCTCGTTGATGGCCGAAACTCTTTAGCGCCCTTGGAGAGCGGAATGAGGTATGAAGGAAAATAATGTCATTACTTCATTTGTTTATGGGTTAATTGCACATGTCATCAATATAAAAGCAATATATTCTTTCTGTGAACAACTAATATATATTGTATTTCATTTAAAAGAAGCACGTGATATTTTATTTGTCATGAAGGCTTAAAAACATATTTCATATTGGTTAAAATGTTAAAATGATTTGTATTGGGTGTAAACACGATTTATGTGTGAATTATTGGTGAAGCTACATAGAAGCATTTTGTATTTCTTCTGTTTTCTTCTGTAGTTTTCACGGTGTTCATTGTGCTTATGGTGCTCGTTGAGTTATGTGATGAATGTATGTATTGTATATTATATTTATGTCTCCATAGTGATTCTATTTATAACCATATTATTTTGATATGAAGTGTCCGTAACACATTATTAAAGGTGTTATAAATGAAGGTTCGGGAGGATCTTGTCAAGTTAGCCCTGTCAATCATAATGCAAGCACATATAAGCAGCTGCATACCTCACTCCCTTGACGATTATTCTGGCATAATTATTATTGGAGTGGGGAACTTAGAGCTCGAGCCGAGCCGCATGCTCAAGACCCTCATGCTCGAGCCCCTCCTTTACAGACAGAATTTAAAGAATTAGTTTACCCATAACAAACTGTTTACCATTTCCACTTCAAGTGCTATGTGGACATGCAAACTCATGAATGGGTGTTTAAAGTAAAGATGAGAGACCATTTGTTCATCATACTTAACATCGACATAAGCTTTATACAGGAAGGATCAACTTATTTGTATGAATATTGATTGATTTTTTTTTATTATATTTATGAGCTTTTTGCCATTATTTACAGGATAGTATAGATTGAGAGGAAATTGAGGGAGAGAGAGGGAGAACAGGGTTGGGACATGACCCAGGCAAGATTCAAACCTTGGTCCTCGTGTCAGGGGCAAATGCGCATCCTCCTGCACCACACCTCCAACTGAGTGAAAATATTATGGATGTGAAAGCACTCAAACAGTTTTTTTGTTTTATGTGTATATATATTTCTCAGACATTTGATTGAATTTCAGGAAAATGATTCTTGTCAACAAAGTGAAAATGAAAATTCTTTTGATCCCTCTTTTGAAAACATGAAATAATGTTGTTTGAAAATGTTGTTTTAGTTCTGATATACCAAAACAATCATTATGATCTTCAGTAAAGTAAAATATAAACCTAAATTAATATTTTCAAAAGAGTTTTGTTCCTTTGGTAAATACTTGATTTATATTCATGTTATGGTTGATATTTGCATGGAATTATGAGTATTTTTAAACTTTTAGCTACTTTTTTAAAGTTTGTATGATTGTTTCCCTTTTCTGCACATTATGGATAAAAGATAGTTATAAACACATTCTTTCAAAGACTGAAAACTAAGCTTTCACTAAATTTACTTTTGCATTCATATTCTCATTTCTTGAAGATGTGACACGATGTGAACACAGAGATATGTGATGCTCACTGGTTTTTATGGGGCATTCTGGGATTTTTGGGGAGTGACTGTTTTAGTGCACTGGAACAATGGACGTCCAAATTGGACGACTCCCTGACCAGTGTGCTGACTAATGATCTAAAGCTGATTGAGATGCACCACATGAGTTCAGTCTTAGTGTACTTCGCAGGTACCAGGGGCCTGATATATATGTTACGTACACACAAAATTTGCCTTTTGAATTATTTTATTTTTTTATAATGTTGCCGTAAATATGTGCACACCGTCTGGACACACTTGACTGTGCACTCACACTTTTATACTGGTGTGTGTAAATTGGTGACTCCAACTGGCCAAGTAATGAACTCATCAGACTGATTATTGCAGATGATTCGCAGCTCTACATATCGTTCCAACCTGATGATCCAACTGTCTCAACTCATATCTGTTACATCCTCGGGCGTATCTCTTTATGTTGTCTCCCTGTTTGTTTTTTTTTGTTTTGTTTTGTTTTGTTTTCCATCTGCCTTTCATGACAGGTTAAAATGCCACCAGGTGTCAGATATGATGACATTGCATAGACTCTCATTTTTTGTTTTGTATTGTTACATTTTGCATTTTCTTGTTTTGTTTATCATTTTATGGAAGCCGCAGGGAGGTGGGTAATATTTATTTTCTATTTAACCTTTTTTCTCCTGTTTCTACCTAACAAGGGAGTCCGGGTTGAAATGTGTTGCTTATTTGTGTTAATTGCCAAGGCAAGAGAAGGGAATTATAAAATCTCTCCTTGTTGCACCTTTCCAACCCTAGGCTGGGGAGGGTGTAACATATCTCTGCCTGCCTTTTGGAGATCTCTGCCTGAATGAAGGAACACCACCTTCATCTCAACCTGGCCAAGACCAAACTCGTTGATGGAGCTTGTGATCCTAGCAGACCCATCTGTTACTGTTCATCTGTGCTCTACTATTGTGAGACCTATCAGGACAGTTGAAACCTGAGAGTAGTAATTGATGAACAGCTACATTTTAGTACTCGCATATCATCAACTGCCTGGTCTTGCAGGTTTGTGCTTTATTACATCAAAAAAATCAGACCTTTCCTGTCTGAATATGCTGCGCAGTCCCTGGTCCAAGCTCTGGTTATTTCAAGATTGGACTACTGCAATGCTCTGTTGGCCGGCCTTCCAGCTAGTGCTATCAAGCCACTGCAGATGGTCCTGAATGCGGTGGCACGTCTGTTTTTCAACCAACCAAAGAGGGCTCACATCATAACCCACTTAGTCTTACTCAACTGGCTATGCATCAAATTCAAAGCTTTGAATTTGGCCTTCAGGACAGCCAGTGGAACAGCACCCTCTTACACCTGGTGGTCCCATCACAACGAGGCACTTCACATTCATTCGCTTTCTCTGCCCCCCGGTGTTGGAATGAGCTTTCAACCACCTGCCGTTCTGCTGACACCATTTCAACATTCAAGAAAAAGCTGAAAACACATCTTTTCTGTGAACACTTAACCTGTCCTAAATAATGGCACTTACTATTTAAGAAATCTGTGTTTGTGGATTTTCTTCCTGTTGATGTGTGTTTTTAGATTATCTGACTGTTGAATGAACATTAATTTATGTAGTGCTTTTCTGACAATATAATCAAAGCACTTTACACAGTGAACAGGGGACTCTCCTCAACCACCACTAGTGTGCAGCATCCACATGGATGATGTGACAGCAGCTATAGTGCACCAGTATGCTCACTCGACACCAGCTATTGGTGGAGAGGAGAGAGTTATAGAGCCAATTAGTGGCTGGGGATTATTAGGAGGCCATGTTTGAGAAGGCCAATGGGGGGAATTTAGCCAGGACACTAGGGGTAATATCCCTACTCTTTATGAGAAGTGCTTTAGGATGTTTTTAATAACCACAGAGAGTCAGGACCTCATTTTAACATATCATCCAAAGGACAGTGTCTTTTTACAGTATATGTCCCCTTCACTATACTGGGGCATTAAGACCCACACAGACCACAGAGCTCTCCCTGATATCTCTTCCAGTCGCAAAATTAGTTTTGCCCAGGAGGTCTTCCATCCAGGTACTGACAAGGCTCAACCCTGCTTAGCTTCAGTGGCAACCAGTCTTTAGCTACAGGTTAATATGGCCGCTGGTAAATGCTGATGTGTGTTTGTAGGTTATCTGACTGTTGATGTGCGTTTGTAGATTATTTGACTGGTTATATGCATGTTATTAGATTATCTGATTGTTTTGTATGTGTGTTTGTAGATTATCTGGCTGTATGGTGACAGAGGAAGGCTGTTGTTCTGTGGCATCAAATCTCTCACGCCTGAAAGAGCTGGATCTGAGCTACAATCACCCAGGAGAATCAGGAGTCAAGCTGCTCTCTGAAAGACTCAACGATCCAAACTGCACACTGGACAATCTTAAGTATGTTGAGCTGTAAAACCCTGTTTATATCCATATTAACCCCTTAAACCCAGGCCCTAATTGGTCTTGAATTTATTGAATGGTCATTGAATTCACTGAAATAGCACCTGTATTTATTCCTTTTTTAAAAATGAAAATCCTTAACAAATACACACAGAAGACATATATTTTTAATGTTTCATTAGAATTAGGACATTTTTGTAATCATTAAATTTTATATAGAATATTATTTTTACTCATTTTAGGAAAACAATTCAAAAGAACAGTCTTTAAGAATCTGTCACTTAACCCTTTCACACTTACTGGTGCATATTTGTGATGTTTATGACTTGCCCCCTTAGAGTAGCGTCACACATTTGTGTTTCAGCAACAGTCAGTGCTGTCAGATTCAAATCGGTTTTCATGCCAGCACTAAACTGCACTGCCCAAGTGCCTGTAATTCATATTCACACAAACTGATACTCATACAGTCTTTTCAAGCACATGGTATGATTATTTACTGACATAGACTTCCAAATGGTCACAGAATTACTACTATAAAAGTTTACAGCTCGTATATGCAAAGTCAATACAAAATTGGGATCACTGATCCTCACAACCATGTCTGTTTACATTAGGTGGTCATTCTGTTGTCAATCATAAGTAACTCAAACAGCAACTCAATAGTCTTTTCAAGCACACAGTACACTCATTGAAACAGAGAGCCAAATTGTTGCAAAACATCACTATAACGGACAACAGCTCACCTATATGCAGTCAACACATCAGGGAAATGGGATCATTCCAGTCCTGCCATCTTTACATTAGGTTGCAATGTGTTTGACACACACACACACACACACACACACACACGTTGGTACTCCTATCATAATGAGGACTCTTCATAGACATAATGATTTTTATTCTGTACAAACTATCACTGATAGCACACGTACATCAACCAGACGTCTATTTGATGTGTGTTTACATCTTAAAAACATCTATTGTACATTGTTTGCTCATATGCAATGTCTATAAGATGACAAATATTGTCTTGAATGTCAATAAGAGAGTCAGTAGATGTCTTTGAGACATTTATGATCTAGAATGTTGTAAATCTGATATTTAAGATGTTTAGTAGATGTTGCTTTCCAGATGAAAAGATCTAAAACACACATCAGAGATGTACGTATATTAAAGGGATACTTCACCTCTGGGAAGATGAATGTGTATTTAAAATTGGTCATTTATATAGTATAAATGTGAAATTATTTTAGAATTTGAAGCATTCTAGACAGAGAAAAGGCAGAAAATGTATTTTTTACACATGTGGCTGAAAGACAACAACTCCCAGAATGCACTTGCTTTGCTGCCCTTACGAGGCCACTCCCAAACCACGCCTACCGGTTACAGGCGCCAGTATCTGAAAATATGATTAGAACATTCTAAAACGCCGTGAAAAACGCTTAACGTGGCTTACTGTACTAAGACAGTGATATTAAAAGACCAAACTCAGTACACATCATATTAATAAAGCATACTATGTATAAAAAAATAAGATGAGTCCAAAATATGAACGCAACGTGTTTTTACACGTTAAGCATTTTCTTCCCATAGAAAATCGTTATAAGAAAACGCTTAACGTGGCTTATTGTACTAAGACAGTGATATTAAAAGACCAAACTCAGTACACATCATATTTATAAACCATACTATGTATAAAAAAATAAGATGAGCCCAAAATATGAACGCAACGCGTTTTTACACGTTAAGCATTTTCTTCCCATAGAAAATCGTTATAAGAAAACGCTTAACGTGGCTTATTGTACTAAGACAGTGATATTAAAAGACCAAACTCAGTACACATCATATTTATAAACCATACTATGTATAAAAAAATAAGATGAGTCCAAAATATGAACGCAACGCATTTAATTACACGTTAAGCATTTTGTAAAAAAAAATAAGATGAGTCCAAAATATGAACGCAACGCGTTTAATTACACGTTAAGCATTTTCTTCCCATAGAAAATCGTTATAAGAAAACGCTTAACGTGGCTTATTGTACTAAGACAGTGATATTAAAAGACCAAACACAGTACACATCATATTTATAAACCATACTATGTATAAAAAATAAGATGAGCCCAGAATATGAACGCAATGCATATGATACAACTATGCTACATCGTGACTCTATAAATCATGAGTTAGTTGATAAATTGACTGACTACACGGGAAGAACATTATGATAATTCCGTGTGTCCAAACTCTGTACATGACGTCTTAGTAACAAAAAGAAAAACAAACAAAACACTCACTAATCCGTCCGTTTGTCCCTGCTTCGGCTGCTGTTTCCAATTTATCTTTTTGCTCCCCTGCTCCAGCCTCTGTTCATCGCTGTATTGCGGCTCGTAACGGGTAGCGCGAGCATCAGATTCTCGCAACAGATCTTCGAAATCCCCTTCTTCCATTTCAACTTCAAAACTACCTTCAGCCATCGTGATTAACCTACTTGTATACAAACTTTCTACACAGAGCAAGAGCCTGTTTTCTTAGCTTCTACAGAAAGATGGGTGACACTGTCTTCACATTCTGTGAGTGAGATCCCGCCCCATATGGGCGTGGTGAAAACATGCGGAATACTCGCTGTAGTTTTAAGCCTCTGGACCAAAAATCCTCCGATGACGCAAAATGACGTCAAAATGACACACACACAGTGTACAGACAGACCGTATTGATGATTTCTGATTATTTTTATAGCTATGTATAAAAGAGGAAGTGAAACAAATACAGTACAGTTGACAAAACACATTTGTTTATATGTTTACATTTACATTTATGCATTTGGCAGATGCTTTTATCCAAAGCGACTTACAGTGCACTTATTACAGGGACAATCCCCCCGGAGCAACCTGGAGTTAAGTGCCTTGCTGTATATCTTTAGTATTTACAGTATTTTTAAATATATTTTTATCTATAAATGTTTTGCAAACAAGAAACTCCCGCACACTATCAGAACTTGCATTTAAAAAATTATTTTATTTAGCAACGTTTCGGTCTCACGACCTTCATCAGGCATACAAAAACTTCAACTTCATCACATTTAAAGAAAAAGCAACATGACCACTAAACAAGGCTACACCTGCAACAACTTCGACTAATTGTGGGCACATAATTACCACCACATCACCACACAAAACACACAATACAATTTATAACATCACATTAAACAATTCTTCGTCATTCATTCCTCTAGGGGATAAAATCTGGAGAGTGAAAATCCAAAAGAGTTCACGTCTCTGCAGGAGCAATTCAACATCGCCACCTCTAGGTGGCATACTCACTTTTTCAATCCCACAAAACCGTAAAGAGGAAACATCATGATTATAATTTTAAAAATGAGCCGCAATTGGATAATTTGGATCTTTTCTTCTGATCGAACTTTTATGTTCACTAATTCTTTGCTTCAATTGACGTGACGTTTTACCCACATATCCTAAACCACAAGGACACCGAATCAAATAAATAACATGAGTAGAAACACAAGTGATCACAGATTTGATTTTATATTTTTTACCAGTACTTGGATGACAAAAAACAGATGTTTTAAATGTATTGTTACATTGAGCACAATTCCCACAATGATAATTCCCATTTTTTTATAGGACTAAGTAAACTCTGAGATGCACGAGGACTATCGCTTTGAAAGCGAGCATGTACCAAACAATCCTTTAAATTCCTAGCACGTTTATGCACAATCAAAGGAGGATGTCGATAAATGTTGCTCAACTCAGGATCCGAAGCCAACAAATGCCAATGTTTTTTGAAAATGGATTTTATCATATGAGACTTAGGTGAATGAGACGTAATACAAGTGAAAGAATTAGTTTTCGACCATTGACCCGCAGCTTCTCAAAGAGACGGTAATCAACATAAAACGTAAAAGTTTGATGGTTTTACAGCCTCATTTTTTTATCATGCCAATAAAACTAATAAATATAAATTAATACATATAAATTAATAAAGATAAATAGAGAGTGAGAGAAAGAGAGAGAGAGTGAGAGCGAGAGAGAGCGAGAGAGAGCGCGAGAGAGCGAGTGAGAGAGCGCGAGAGAGAGAGAGAGTGAAAGAGAGAGAGTGAGAGAGAGAGCGAGAGAGAGAGAAAGTGAGCGAGAGCGAGAGAGAGAGAGCGAGAGTGAGAGAGAGTGAGAGAGAGTGAGAGTGAGAGAGAGATTGAGAGAGAGAGAGAGATTCTCTGTGTGTTATTTCAGATAAAATCACTTTGAAGTAAGTTTCAGGTGAGCTGAATGTGATGTCATCATTTGTGTGTGTTTGTGTTTTTATAGTGTGGATCATGGAGGAGAGTTAAGGATTACAGCAGGACCACACAAATGTAGGTCAACACACACACACACACACTCACACACTCGCGCACACACACACGCGCACACACACACAAACGCACAATCGCACACACTCACACACACATACACTCACACACACTCATACTCTCACACGCACACACACACTCACAAACACACAGACACACACACACACACACACACAAACACTCTCACAAACACACACTCATACTCACACACAGACACTCTCTCACACACACACACACACACACACACACACACACTCAAAAACATACAGACACTCACACACAGACACTCGCACACGCACACACACACAGACACATATAGACATACACTCACTCACTCACACACACAAACACTCACACTCACACAAAAACACTCACACATATACACACACACACACTCACACACAAACACACTCTCACACACACACACACACTCACATACAAAAACACACACACACACGTACACTCACACACACACAGTCTTAATCACACACATATACAGACACTCACACACCCAGACACTCACACACATATACACACACACTCACACACACACAGACACTCACTCACACACAAACACACACAAACACACACTGACTCACACACAGACACTCACTCACACACACAAACACACACTCACTCACACACAAACACACACACACAGACAAACACACACTCACACACACACACTCACACACACGCTCACATGCACACATGCAAACACACACTCAAACACGCACACTCGCACTAGCACACACTCATGCACACACTCACACACACATATACATACTCTATCACACACATACACTCACTCTCTCTCACACACATACACACACATACACGCACTCTCATACACACATATAAACATACTCTTTCACACACACTCAAACAATCACACACACACACTCGCACACACACACACACACACACACACACTCGCACACACACACACTCACACGCACACACTCTCACACGCACACGCACACACACACAAAACCTCTCACAAACACACACTCATACTCACACACAGACACTCTCACTCACACACACACACACACACAAACACTCTCACAAACACACACTCATACTCACACACAGACACTCTCACACGTACACGCACACACACACTCACAAACACAAAGACACTCACACACAGAGACACTCTCACACGCACACACACACAGACACATATAGACATACACTCACTCACACACACAAACACATACGTACACTCACACACACACACACACACAGTCTCACTCACACACATATACACACACACACAGACACTCACACACATATACACACACACACAGACACTCACACACATATACACACACACTCACACACACACAGACACTCACTCACAAACACACTCACTCACACACAGACACTCACTCACAAACACACTCACTCACACACAAGCACACACACTCACACACAAACACACACTCACACACACACTCTCTCACACACACACACTCACACACAAAAAGACACTCAGACTCACACACACTCTCTCTCTCTCACACACACACACACACAAACATTCACACACACACACACACTCACTCACTAACACACACTCATACTCACACACTGTCACACACACACAAACACTCTCACAAACACACTCACACACACACTCTCACAAACACACACTCACACACACATACACTCACAAACACACAGACACTCACACACACTCATACTCACACACAGACACTCTCACACACACACATACACACACACACTCACAAACACTCACACACACTCATACTCTCACACACAGACACTCTCACACGCACACACACACAGACACATATATACTTACACTCTCTCACTCACACACACACACACAAACACTCTCACACACACACACAAAAACACTCACACACTCACACATATACACAAACACACACACACACACACACTCACACACACACTCACATACAAAAACACACACACGTACACTCACACACACACAGTCTC